>BQNB010127174.1:3917-15648 GCA_026074375.1 Tanacetum coccineum
CTAAGGTGTAACTCTATTATCTAAACTGATAATAGTTTTACAAAGAAATTACAAACAGATAAAGATGATCAACAATGTAAACTAGAGAAAGTATTTTAAGGTTTTGTAGAGAGAGAATAAGATCAGGGTTATAGAGAAAAGTTCTATGCAGAACACTATCTAATCAAAGAACAATCCATTTCATCTCAACCATCCATTTTATTTATATCTAATGGTTTAGATTAATTCTTATTTTAATTTAATTAAAAAACCCACTTTCATCTTATTTTTTTAAAATTAAATATCTCACAAACCGTTAATCGTTACGCAAAACGAAACATACCATCGCGACGAGAATTAAATCATCTTTCTATAGAGGGGCACTTCTATATACTTTCGAAGAACTTTTTTTTCGATTATTTTTTTGATTCACGTCTGAAAAAATCACATGTGATTTTACGAAATCACATGTGATTTTGATACAAATCACATGTGATTTTTTCAGACGTGAGTGAAAAAAAAATTCGGAAAAAAAGTTCGTCGAAAGTATATAGAAGTGCACTCTATAGAAAGATAAAAAAAATACTCGTCGCGATACTTTCGACGAACTTTTTTCCCGATTTTTTTTCAATCACGTCTGAAAAAATCGCATGTGATTTGTGATACAAATCACATGTGATTTCATTAAATCACGTGTGATTTTTTCAGACGTTACTGAAAAAAAAATCGAAAAAAAAGTCGTCGAAAGTATATAGAAGTGCCCCTTTATAAAAAGATAAAAAAAATACTCGTCGCGATACTTTCGACGATCTTTTTTTCCCATTTTTTTTCAATCACGTCTGAAAAAATCACATGTGATTTGTATCACAATCACATGTGATTTCTAAAAAAAAAATTAAGTTCGTCAAAAGTATATAAAAGTGCCCCTCTATAGAAAGATAAAAAAATACTCGTCGCGATGGTGTATTTTTGGTCGTTTAACGATTTATCATTTGCTAGATATTTGAGTTTTAAGAAAAATGTGGAAAGTGGGTTTTTTTATTATGATGAAAAAATGAGTGGTTAGGATTCACCTATTTGTTCTTTAAGATGACCATGTTCTTTATGGATCTCACCACTTGTATAATATAGTGAAGGTAGGATCTAAAAAGTAGTGGTATACGACAGCTGTTCCATTACACATTGACGGATTAGCCCATGGGAGGGAGGGAGGGAGGGGAGGCTTATCTATCTATCTGTTCCCCTTACGACGTCGTTTGACTTAAAATTACTACTAGTATTATTTCAAGTAAAGAGTCTTTTATGGTCAATCAACAAAATTCAGTTATCTCTAACCGATTAGGTCCGTACAGCATATCTTCTTCTTCTTAATTCATTTTGTTATTAGTTTAGTTTTCATTATTTCATCAATGAATTACTTAATTATCATATGAAATGCTGATAATTAAGTAAAAATAAATAAAAAATGCTGATTGATTAATTAATTGTGATCGGAGTTAGTTTTTGTATTTGTAATTGTGTGGATCCGGATTTATTACTGTTTTCAGATGATCAGAAATGAAATGTGATTATGACATACTTGTAATTTGGATCAACATTTAGCCGCCAAGGCGGAACTAATGGAATTCTGTTTCCTAATGCTAGTTTTCGTAAAATATCTCGAATTTTTCTAAATGGACCTGTCCTCAAAAACTGTGTTTCTGCTTTCTAGTACTTGCTCAGCTAGTTTATTAACAGGTGAAAACTAAAATTAACTCGATCGTTTTAATGAAATCTTACTATTTCTTCTTTCATTTTTTTCTCGTTTAAAAAATGCGTGGTCACGCCACTGTATAGCGCAAATGTATGCAATGTCTTTTGCTCATATGGTTGACGGCGGTTTCTTACTAACGTTTCAGGATTGGTGCTAAATCGAGTTTTTCTCTTAGATCACTTTCTGCTAAAGCAGTTACATTAAGGTGTACGTTAAAGATCCGAGGATTCCTATAATTTATCTATTCAAACGATCACCGGATCACATTGACAGTTTTTTAAGTTTCTGTATAGCCAGCATTTGAAGTTGGTGTATTGTTATTAGACCAGCATTTGGTAGTGGCTCCAACGGGTTGATTTTTGATGACCTCGAATACGGTCCTGATGAAATCGCTGGTATAGAAGAGCTATGTTACCGTGTTGGAATGAAGTGACCAGCTTATGGTAACAATGGTTTTATGTTTTTGAATTAGAGAACAAAATGGAAATACCCAAGCAGAAGTTTCCTGTCAATGCCGAGGATTACAAGCTGTATGAGGAAGTTGGTGAAGGTGTTAGTGCTTCTGTGTACAGGGCGCTCTGTATTCCGTTGAATAAGATAGTTGCAATTAAGGCTCTTGATTTGGAAAAGTGTAATAATGACTTGGTACGTTGGTTTCATTTCACTCAACAAATAATACGCTTGGATGTCAACTGTTGCAATTTTGCGTGTTAGTCACCTATCAATGTATTTTTGTATTGTTAACCTAAGACGTGAATATTACTTGCCATTTCTAAGTGTACGTCATAATCATGGTATATATATCTTTTCTTTTTCAACATGTTTGGTGGAGTTACAATGGAAGAGTAGATATTGATTATATATTTATTAAATACTTTTGTTTGTGTAAGCAGTTGAGGTGCGAGTTTATAAGGATCTTACTGTCAATTGCGGGTTGCAATACGCCTAAATGGATGGATAAATTAACTTTTTCACAGTTTTGAGAGCTCATGACATGACATTATTAGTTATGCATTGCATGACCTTAAAGTTTTTGCTATGTTTTTTAATATTAAATTCTGCATTTGTCTTTCTAAAACCTTGTTATGAACTGAACAGGATGGCATTCGTCGCGAGGTACAAACTATGAGCTTGATTGACCATCCAAATTTATTACAAGCATATTGTTCTTTCACAACCGGCCAACACCTTTGGGTTGTTATGCCATATATGGCTGGGGGTTCGTGTCTTCACATAATGAAAACCTCTTTTCCTGAGGGTTTCGAAGAGCCTGTTATTGCTACAGTGCTGCGAGAGGTCCTCAAAGGCTTAGTCTATCTTCATGCACATGGGCATATTCACAGAGATGTAAAGGTACTGCACTTGGCTCTTCCAGAATGATCTCCAATCTAGTACATGTCATTTCCAGTTTTTGGTGGTTGCATACGGAATCTTTCTTGAAATGCGTGCTATGTTATGTGAAAATACTCTATATTAGCCAGTTAAATAGTTAATGAAGAGTATTTTGTGTAGTATGTTGTGGACTTAATAAAAGTCCTATTCCAAGTATTTGATGTTGCTTCTGAATTATTTGGGTCATTTTAAATTTAACGTCATTTTTCCATTATATGATGGCCCCGTTTTCTGTTATAGACCCAGGGAAGCGGGTATTTTTGTGTGTGTGTAGAAATCGGTCTTTGTGGCTCTTGGCTTCTTTTGTAGAGGCTCGTTATTTAGACTGTAGTTGTTACCTGATTTGTAGTCATGCAAGGAGCTCGTCATCATATATCTAATTTCCCCCGTTCTTATTCTTTCCCAGTAATAATTCTGGCTAGTTTTTCTCAGGCAGGGAATATATTAGCTGATTCTAATGGTTCTATCAAGTTAGCTGACTTCGGAGTATCTGCGTGCATGTTTGATACTGGGGATAGGCAGCGTTCCAGAAATACCTTTGTGGGAACTCCTTGTTGGTATGTTCCATTTCTGGCTCTTTCATATATAGCCTGGTTCTATGTGGTTATTTCTTGTCATTTTTCCTATGTATTTGATGTGATTTACTGAATCTAAAGACTATTCGCATTTCAATCATATTTTTCCCTAGGATGGCACCAGAGGTAATGCAGCAACTTCATGGATATGACTTTAAGTAAGCCTCGATTCATATATTTGTTACTGTCTAGTGAATTTCTTTTATTCGGTCATCATAATCATCTACGCCTTGGAATGTATAAGCTAAAGAACTATGGTGTGTGTAAACAGAGCAGACATCTGGTCATTTGGAATCACAGCACTTGAACTTGCTCATGGCCATGCTCCATTCTCAAAGTATCCACCAATGAAAGTAATAAATATCCGTCTCGCTATCTAACTATTATGTCAGTTATATAATTATTGAATCACAACATCATTTTTATTGATTTATCTCATTTTCTGCAGGTTTTGCTGATGACACTACAAAATGCACCACCAGGTCTTGATTATGAAAGGGACAAAAGATTTTCGAAGGTTTGTGTCATCCTACAAAGATACTAGTATATAGAAATACCGTGCTTACTTATGGTGATTGTGCAGTCTTTTAAAGATTTGGTTGCTGCTTGCTTAGTGAAAGACCCTAAGAAACGTCCCTCATCCGAGAAGCTTATGAAGCATCCGTTCTTTAAGCATGCACGGCCAACTGATTATCTTCAGCGTACCATCCTTGAGGGTCTCCCCCCTCTAGGTGATCGCTTTAGGATACTAAAGGTGTTATAGTTATACCATGCTATGCCGTATGTAGTTTTATTTTTTGTTACTCTTATCTTTTTGCAGTTCCTTGACCATTTTGTTGTTTCAGGCGAAAGAAGCAGAACTTCTTTTACAGAACAGCGAGTTAAATGGAAATAAAGAACAACTATCACAGGTGAAATGGCCGCAGTCAATATTGTTTAGTATGAAAATGTTGGTTTAGGCGTCTTTATGTTATATCTGATCTTTATTCAGTCATAGTGTCCTGATATAGTGATATCTTGTAACATGCAGCAAGAATATATTCGTGGAATAAGTGCCTGGAATTTTAATTTGGAGGACTTGAAGAATCAGGCCGCTCTTGTATGCATTCTTGAATAATGTTTTATCGTTTTAATCATAAGATAGTAGTTGTTTTACCTTTATACTGTGCTTACCTGAGTGCAGATCCAGGACTATGATGAAAGTTCGAATGCCGAAGATACGAATGTGAGTATCAAGCAGCAAAACGGGCTCAATGATGTTGGATCACCAGCAGAGAGCTCATCATCTAGTCATTCAGATGATGGGTCCCACCTTGAGGTATTATGCTGAGTTAACCTTTTCTTTCTCACTCTAATTTTCCTTTTTCTTGACAGATGTATCCCAAATTGTATGCAATGTGGAATATTTAAGATCAAATTTCTTAAATTACAGGATGATATTGATGAAATTCCAAACTTGGAGGATTCATTTGCAGCATTTCCTATGAAGCCTATTCAAGCACTCAAGTAAGATCATAATCAGCTTTGAAATTTTGGTTTCTTTTGTCTTTAGGTGTCATCTAATAAGCTGATACGGAATTGGAACTTATATGAATGTTTTTGTTTCTTATCATCTGATTCAGAGTTCTATTTAATACAGGGGATGTTTTGATGTTTGTGAGGATGATGCGGTTGTTAGCCCAACGGCAGGAGATGAAAATCTCTCAGATACTGAACAGCAAGGTGCCATAAAGGTGTCACTAAAAACTGAGGACCAAGCAAAACGAAATAATGCTGATCATCTGGAACAGAGAAAATCCTTGCCACAGCTCATCATTAATGGTCCCAAAAAATATTCGAGTGGTTCACTACTACCAGATAATTTGCAATCTTCTAAAAAGTCAATTGGCGACTTTGAGAGGTAACCATAGTTCTTATCTCTTTGTCTTAGAGTTTGACTGGGAGTCAATACAGTACTCCTTCCATCCGATGGAAATTGCAATGGTTAACCTATGACACAGTTTAACCAAAGTGTTTAAAATATGAAAACAATAATTTTCTACTGTCTAGAATGGCTTTCAACAATGAGTTCACAAGAAAATTTTGTGAAGAAATATGCTTTATATCTGATGTATCTTATGTGGCATATGTAAATTTATTTTTATCGTTCAATTGAAAGAGTTGCAGTTTATCCAAATCCCAAAATCGAAACTTGCTATTATCACGAGACAATGGAATATTTCTTGCTTACTATGTTTGATTAATATGGAGACAACGGGACCTTTTACTACTATTTAGATCTAATAGATTATGTTCTTCCATGTACCAGCTCTTGCATGTCAATTAGTGAGATCCTCTATGAGCTGGATCATATTAATTAGTTCTACCAAAGAGTGTCATGTTGATGATTGAAGTTTTTGTCTAAGATATTATATTGAGTAATTGGTTTTGCTTTGTTGACCCACTACCAATCTCGAGCATGTTGTGGTCCTTCAAATGTAGGTTCGGTTGTCATAATCGGGTTATTTGGGTCGGGTTTGAAGCCTATGTCGGGTTATGGGTTTTGTGGAAACTATATGATTATAACCCGTAACCGCCGTCCTCTATATGGAATCGGGTCTTATCGTGGTCGCTCGGGTTTATAGCGGTCGTTTGGTGTTATCGGGTTTTCGGCTTTCCTAGTGCTCTTCAGGGGGTGGATGAGGAGGAGCGTGGGCACATAGGGCATGTGCCCACATTTAGCGAGAAAAAAATTGGAGTGTAATAATTCCTAAATAATATCTGGTTTTTTTTTGTAATTTGCCCCCCTTTAAGAACCAATTTGCAATGTAATTTCTAAAAATTATCAAAGGGTGCCCCCTCGAGCAAAACTTTCTGGCTCCGCCCCTGGTTATCGGGTTACTTGTTAAGAAAAGAAAAAGTCAAATGATTAAAATTGCTAATGCTATCGAATTGGGATGTTGGACTTTGAGAGCATCTTGCTGCTCTAGTACCGGATCAATTGAGAAAGTTAAGGTTTCATATTTAGACTTACTTTGTGAACATTCTTTTAAACTGTTTATCAGCTAAATATTTTAGTAAGTCTTGATTAAGTTGGTATCAAATAATTTTTTTTCGTTACAAACTTGCTTATGTTTAATTATGAGACACACAGTCTGCAACTCTGCATAACTAATCACTTTAACACAATACAATGGTGATAGTTTTTAATGTTTTGCATCTGCAAACAAAGACCTCAGAAAACGTTTTACAAACAAGTGAGTAATTGACGTGCTAACAAGTGAGAAAACTAACGTGCTAATAATTACTGTATTCTATATTATAGCTTTTTGTTCAAAAATTAGAGATTTATTAATGTGTCATTATATCTTATCGGGTTTATTGGGTTGATCCGATAACCCGATATGAAACTAACTAGGACCCTAACCCGACCCTATTAGGCTATCGGGTTGACCCGATAAAACCAATAAGCTAAGTTGGACCCGAATCAACCCGACCCTATAAGGCCTTATCGTCGGGTCAACCCATTTGACACCCATACTTCTGAGCATTTCACTTACATTTTGGCAATAATAGATTGGGTCATAATTATGGTGTACAGATTTGTAATTTATGTGTGCCTACACTAGCTAAATTTATTTCAACCATCTCTGTTTAGTAATTTATTTCCTCAATTAACAATATGAAGATTTTGAGTTGAGCGCAGTTATAGTGGTCCTTTACAAAGTCGTAGAAAGAACAAATCAACCTACTCTTATTCCGGTAAGCCAGCATTGACCTGCTAATTCACCTTGTTTTTGTTATTTCAATGTGCCATTTGATAAATAAAATAAAAGATCAATATTACATCCCCTTTTTCTTAATGTATGGGATCTGGTGTTCTAGAGGATGCATCAGAGGAAGCTGTGGTGCAGCGCAAGGGACGTTTTAAAGTCACTTCGGCAGACCTTAAGGTATAGAATGACTTTATATTTGTTATGTGAAATGTTTGTATCGTCACATTCAATGGCTATTTTGCCATTATTAGTGCTTATTAGAATGATGATACTATCTTGTATCTTCTGTAAAAGCTTACTACAAATAAATCTGTACATCTTTTTCTTTCTCAGTAACAACACTTCGTATAGACAGTCATTGTGTTTATTCATTTTTCTGGAAGTTTAGTGTCGTGATTCTATATTATGTCACCTTTGAGGTGTTCTGCTTTTGTAAGCATCCATTTTTTTTTCTTCCTCAGTCCCCAGTTCTTAACTCCAATTTCAGTGGAACTACCAGTCCATCAGCATCAAATATAGCTACTTCAGTAATTCCATCGTTACAAAACATTTTGTACCATAGCACATTGCAAAAGGTATGTACTAATGCACCTGATTATCTTTAATCCATTTACCTTTCAGATTATCCGTCCGATTGACAACAAATTTGCTACTTTTGTCTCTATTTAGGAAGAATTGTTTAGATTAATCAAGCTTGTGGAGCAGATGTCTGGTATTTCCGTTTCCCTCATCAGTTTATGTGGTGCATGCAATGATATATGAACCCAAATTTTATCTCCATATGCAGGCAATTCCATGGAACATGGGGAAGCAGGAACCAATGGATTTCCACAGGTAATGGGGCCCTTTGTCTATTAATAAATCCACTAATTCATTGATGTAACTTATACCGGCTGCATTGTTTCCTGCTATTATCAATGCCGGATTGGCCGAGTCTTGTAACATTTTTCTGCAAAACCTTTTTTGCTGAAGTAAATTTATTGATGGTCAGCATATGCTAGTTGCTAGCTTATGGTACCCCTATTCCCTTGACTTATTATAGAGTTGCTTAAATGAGTACGTGAGATAATTGGTAATTTTTGGCAAGGGTGGGAGCTATTGTACTTTGTGGACCAAAATTCTCCTCGTTTCTTTGTCTTGTGAAACAATCTATTAATAATTAGGGTGTTATAGATATGATTAGTTGATTACAAAGACTATATTATTTAATATCAAACATATATGTTAATAGAAAAAGTTTAGATGGTTTGAAGCTAAAAAGTACATTTTGGTAGGCCATATTCCGGTTTTATTCCCATTTGACCGTTTCTTTGTAACTATATTTATGATTTGCCAAACACCTTTAGAGACACTTTAGGGAGAAAGGGAGAAATCGTAACCTAGATCGGCCCCTTTTATGTAAATAGTTTGGAATTGCCACCTTTAATTTGTTATGATAAATCACTTGCAGATTCCTCTTACTTCTCCAAGGGAGAGAGAACTTCAGTCGCAGGTGATCCAGTTACAACAAAGGTATGTAAGCCAACTTGTTGCTATCGACTTTTATGGCATTACTGCATGGTCACAATTACTCTATTTTTTGCAGAAATAGCATTCTGGCTGAAAAATTGCATCGACAGAAGATGAGAAATTCTCAGGTACCTCCATCTAATATGGATATTAAGCTATATTTCGGCATAAATAGATGTCACCTCACTGATAAGGCCCTGGCAGGATCCGGTAGGGCCGTTGGGTTCTTAGACTGTGTTTTACGCTACTTTCCATACATAAATTAGCTTATGGTGGCCGTTTTATTCTGACAGAAAATATTATGATTTAAAGTGGGCTTTGGAAGACCAAAACAACAAAGTAAATATTTTGTATATATTTATTTGATTTGTTTTTCAATGGCAAATCTTCCCACACCTATACCTCCTATGTTACACTATCTCACAAATGTCTCTAACGAGACTTAAACCCACAACCTCTTAGTTGAAGGGCACACTCACACACCGCTAGGCCAAAGGCCTATCTTATATGATCCAAGATGCTCAATTTGTAAAATGAGCAGATGCTTAAAATCTTATCTTGTTTTTACATTTATGACGCTCCTCCATTTTCATTTGATGTCTAAACTATTGATTAACAAGCTGTTTTGCCGCGTCATATTCTTCTTCCTCTATCATGGGGATTAAAAACTAAGTTAGGTTTACATTTCAAGATGTTAATATGTAATCTACTAACTTTGTGAATGTCAGTTTGGTATTGATTTTAAGACGTTAATATGTAGTCTAATAACTTTGTGAATGTCATCTTTCTGATTTCCTATCAATTAGAATAAAATACTAAAACTAATATCTTGTATCGCCAAATGAGTATGACTCTCTATGATATAGACATCTACTGTAGTTCTAATATCATGCTTTTTGGTTTTTATAGTTGGAAAGGAAACTGAGTGATTTGATGAAGGGAGAAAACATCCAAGAATAATTCATGATGATGGAAACAGCGATATACATATCACTGTGCATCTGTGCTTGAAGTTGAAAAACTTTGATGACACAAACCGAAGTAAAAACCCGTCAGCCTTCGATTGTAGGTGTCTCAACGGGTAGTTCCATCTTTAAAAGGGTAACATATGTGTGAATATAAGGAAAGAGAACCTGGTAATTATGAGTTTGTAATTCCTGTAATAGCTTCATAAGCTTGCCTATTGTTGTAATCATTTGCCCTTGAGTATTGAATTTATACACAAGCAGATTTATTTTTTGCCTGAGTGGTTGATAAAAAATAATTATTATAATTTCGATATGTAATAGCAACATGTTTTTTGTATTAATTGTTTGTTTTTTTGTTTTTGTTTTTTTTTGGCAAAAAACTAAAATAAATAAATTCAAAAAGCCTTTTCGTCAAACTGTGTCGACTTTTGTTGTTTAGAAAATTTATGTTGTTTAGAAAATTTAGAGCTGACGCAAAATTGTCTCTATTCTTTGCTAAATATCACTTTCAAAAGATTTGTTCTCTTATATTTTATGCAATTGTCAGTACTTTAATCTTTTAAGAGAACTACATTTTTTGTCCGCGTGGTTTACCGGGTATAACACTTTTGGTTCATTTTTTGAAAATCTTACTGATCCACACCAATACCCGACAACCTGTTTCACTTTGGTCCATTTTCTTGTTGACCGTTAGTTTGACCAGTTAACTGATCCGAAATGACTAAAATACCCTCCACTTCATTCTCTTCTTTAAAAAATGGACTGAAATTGAAAGCCCCGGGAAAACACGAGGACTAAAAAATTTTATTTTTTTAATATATGTTTTTTTATTATTATTTTATTATTACTATTATTAACACAAATATATAAAAACGTAGCGTAACATAAAAACGTAACGTAACATATAAATCGGTTCGGTTAGTTCGGTTATTTATTATTATTTTATTATTATTATTACTATTATTAACACAAATATATAAAAACGTAACGTAACATATGAATCGGTTCGGTTAGTTCGGTTATTTTTTATTATTATTACTATTATTAACACAAATATATAAAAACGTAACGTAACATATGAATCGGTTCGGTTAGTTCGGTTATTTTTTATTATTTTTTTATTATTATTACTATTATTAACACAAATATATAAAAACGTAACGTAACATATGAATCGGTTTGATTAGTTGGGTTATTTATTATTTTTTTATTATTATTACTATTATTAACACAAATATGTAAAAACGTAACATACCGAACTAACCAAACCGATTCATATGTTACGTTACGTTTTTATATATTTGTGTTAATAATAGTAATAAGGGTAAAGGTCATTTTTTTTTTGGAACGACAATTTTATATCAACACAACACTAGCAAGGAGCTAGAACTTACAAAGAAATAATAGAAGGATTCTTTAGCCACTCATTCCACCCGAATGAGGCTTTGCTTCTAGACTTATACCAATTAAAAGAACAAGAAACAATTACGTCAAATAACAACGACTTCTTGGGGGGTGTAACATCAAAAAGAATTTTATTCCGATGATTCCAAACAAACCACCACATAACACTCCAAACTCCTTCGAGCACCAACTTGATCTTAGACGACACACGCATAGAAGATAACCAAGATTTCCATGCAACGTATGAATCGAATTCAGCAACAGGAATATTCCACCATGTCAAAACCTTATGACCAAGCTGCTTAACCAAAGTGCACCTAAAAAACAAATGATCCGTAGATTCAACTCCACAATCACAAATAGGGCAAGAAAGAGACGGAATACCAATTCCACGAC
>BQNB010127175.1:0-19482 GCA_026074375.1 Tanacetum coccineum
AATCAGGCTATATTTGATGCTATACAGCTCATGAGGTATGAAGGGGATTTAACTGTGTTAACATTTAACAAAGCTTTGTTTTTACCCCAATGGAGATTTCTTTTTCATACAATGAATCATTGTATTAGCTCAAAAAGCACTTATTGGGATCAAATTCCCACTAACATTGCCACTGCTGTAATTTGCTTAACATCTAATCAAAAATATATTTTTTTTAAATTAATTTTTGATGGTATTCTTAGACACTTAGATGCAAAGAAAAAGTTTGTAATGTATCCTCATTTTAATTCAATCTTTTTGGATAAACAGCTAATGAATGTACCTGTACCTTTAGATCATTTTCCTGTAAATGCTTTGACAAGTAAAGTTTTCTCCTTTATGGTTAAAAAGGGTAAACATTTTTCAAGGAAAGTCACACCTTTATTTGCTTCTATGTTGGTACAACGAACTGAGGATGAGGGTGCCACTTTAGAAAGACCATCTGAAGCACAACCTACACCCTCTCCTCCTCACCCAAGTGAAGAAAATGTTGAGCCTCAGTCTGACCCTTCCCTTATACTTTCACCTTTTACTCATATTCATGATTCTATTCTAGAAAGTTCTGTTGGGAATCAAGGAGGTCATTCATCCAGTGATATATCCCTTTCAGGGAATGAGGGTGACATGATACTCCAAAGTATCTATGATCTTTGTATCTCTTTGTGTACATAGGTTTCAGATCAAGCCAAGGAAATTCAACACTTGAAGGCACATATCAAGAAGCTCAAGAAGCAAGCCAAACCTGTTATCACACACCACAGAGCTTGGATGAAGAGTGTCTCCTTGAAGCAAAGATTGACAGGAAAGAGATCCTTAAAGAAAAACTAGATGCAAAAGGAGTCTGTATCCAAACAGGGGAGGAAATCTGCCAAAGCTGAACCTTTAGTTCATAAAGATCCATTATTTGATGAGATTCCTGAAGATACATTAGATTATATAGAGACTGAGGATGCTCAAGATGTGGGGAGGACAAGAGATGTAGTGGATGAAGAGAAGGAGAATGTTGAAGATGTACTTAGTACTGAAGATGTACTTAGTACTGCTCAACAAAAGGTTAGTACTGACAAGGAAAAAGTTAGTACTGACAGACCAATAGTTAGTACTGACGGATCCAAAGTTAGTACCGACAAGGAGAAAGATAGTACCGATAGAACAGATGAAGGTACTGATGATCAAACTGAAGGAGGAAGGGCTACTCAAACTACTCAAACACCTACTTCTACAATATTTGGAGATGATGAAACAATAGCTCAGGTTCTTCTCAACATGAGTGAAAATACTATTGCTAGGTGTACTTCTTCAACACTGAGCAAGCCCAAAGCTGTGTCAAGAGAAAAGGAGAAGGGTTGAGCTTAAGGATATTAAAGAGACTGGGAGACCTGGCCTACTTCACTAGATCACTATTGACTTTAAAGTCTTCTTCCAATGATTGATCCAAAAGATAATGGGAAAAAGAAAATATTGAAAGGAGATGAGTATGATACTGAATCTGTGGATATTTCCTTGAAGTGAAAAGGAAGTTTAAGCAACTTTCTAGGGATGAAGAGATGGCTAAAAAGTTGCAAGAGGATTAGGAAACAGAAGAAGAAAGGAAAAGATTAGCTGAGGAAGAAGCTACAAAGACTGCCCTTTCAAATGAATATGACTTCATTCAAGCAAGAATTGAAGCTGATAGACTTCTAGCTTTCTAGACTTCAAGATGAAGAGATGAGAGAGAGAGGAGAATAAGAGAGAGCAGTTCACTGTTGAGAAAGAGCAAAGTTCATGTGATACAATTGCAGCTAAAAGAAGATTTCTTGAAGAACAAAGAGCTATTGCAATAGAACAAACCTCTACAAAAGAACTCAGTTTAAGGAATTCAAGATGATGATAAATTTTTTAAAAGCATGTTGGAAACAAGAAACACCTAAAACTAAAGAGCAAAACTTTTGAAGAAATACAAGCTTTGTATGAGAAAGTGAAGAGGTTTGATGAAAGTTTCACTACTGTTGGTTCCACTGAGGATGAGAAAAGGATTAAGGAGATGAATGAAGGAGTAAAAGACACTAATCAGAAGAGATTAAAGAAGGAAGACACAGCAAAGGTACCTGCTAAGGTAGAAGTGATAGAGCAGGTTACAAAGAAGTGAATGGGGGTCATATCAAAATTGATTGCAGAAAAGCCAGGAAAAACTGTCATGATGATAACAGTGATGATGACAACATAGAATATACCTAACGATTGTTTCATTTGAAGGTCACCTTAGAATAGTGATGATAATGAGAAGTAAATCTGTCCATTGCTAGATGGACAAGGTTATCCTCTACTAGATGGAGGACTATCTTGTTATATACAGAAGTTTTGTACTCATAAGATTTCGATGGAAGATAATGTTAAACCCACTGTGCAACATCAAAGACGAGTTAACCCAAAAATTCACGAGGTTATCAAGAAAGAAGTTATCAAACTTCTTGAAGTCGGATTAATTTTTCCCATATCCGATAGCCCGTGGGTTAGCCCCGTCTATTGTGTGCCCAAGAAAGGTGGTATAACCGTGATTGAAAATGATGACAATGAATTTATACCTACTCGATTGATTACGGGATGACGTGTATGCATTGAATACCGAAAGTTAAATGATGTCACCCGTAAAGATCATTTTCCATTACCGTTTATGGATCAAATGCTTAAGAGACTCGCGGGAAATGAATACTATTGTTTTCTAGATGGTTTCTCGGGTTACTTTCAAATACCAATTGACCCGAAGGACCAAAAGAAGACCACCTTCACTTGCCCTTATGGAACTTTTGCCTACCGACGCATGCCTTTTGGCTTATGTAATGCTCTGGGCATGTTCCAAAGGTGCATGATGGCCATTTACACGACATGATCGAGGAAACAATGGAGGTCTTCATGGATGATTTCTCGGTCTTTGGGGATTCCTTCTTTTCATGCCTCTCCCATTTAGACAAAATGCTCAAAAGATGCGAAGACACCAGTCTTGTTCTAAATTAGGAGAAGTGCCATTTTATGGTCAAAGAGGGCATCGTCCTCGGCTATAAAATTTCTAAGTCCGAGATTGAGGTTGATAAAGCCAAAGTTGATGTAATAGCAAATCTACCTCATTCTACAACCGTCAGAGTTAGAAGTTTTTTAGGACATGCCGGATTTTACCGTAGGTTTATTCAAGACTTCTCAAAAATCTCTCGACCAATGACCCACCTTTTAGAGAAACAAACCCCATTTGTCTTTTCCAAGGAATGTGTAGAGGCATTTAATGCCCTTAAGAAGAAATTGACCGAAGCACCAATTTTAGTTGCCCCCGATTGGGACCTACCGTTTGAGATTATGTGTGATGCTAGTGACTTTGTGGTAGGTGCGGTCTTGGGGAAACGTAAGACCAAACATTTTCAACCGATACACTATACAAGCAAGACACTGACCGACGCTCAAGCTCATTATACTACTACGGATAAAGAGCTTTTAGCCGTAGTGTACGCTTTCGAGAAATTCTGGCCATATCTTGTCTTGTCGAAAACAATAGTGTATACAAACCACTCGACTCTTAAGTATCTTCTCGATAAACAAGATGCTAAACAGAGATTGCTTCATTGGATTCTCCTACTCCAAGAATTTGATGTCTTTATCCGTGATAAAAAAAAGGAGCAAAGAATCTAGCGGCCGACCACTTGTCTAGGTTAAAGAACCCCTACCATAGTGAGCTCAATAAAAAGGAAATTACGGAAACATTTCCTCTCGAGACACTTGGTATGGTGACTTTTTGTGGTAATGATAGTACCCCATGGTTTGCCGACTTTGCAAATTACCATGCGAGGAATTTTGTTGTGAAAGGGATGTCGTCCCAACAAAAGAAGAATTTTTTCAAAGATGTTAAGCATTACTTTTGGGACGACCCCTATTTGTTTAATATTTGTGCGGATCAAGTGATTCAGCGGTGTGTTTTTGGCCAAGAAGCCCATGATATCCTCATGGCTTGCCATAATGGACCTACCGGGGGACATCATGGTGCCAACTACACCGCTAAAAAGGTCTTTGATTCGGGATTCTATTGGCCGACTATTTACCAAGATGCCCATAACTTGGTCACACGGTGTGACGCTTGTCAACGTCAAGTTTGTGAGATCTTTGACGTGTGGGGCATCGATTTTATGGGACCGTTCCCGTCTTTACGAGGGAACAAGTATATACTCGTGGCCGTCGATAATTTTTCAAAATGGGTTGAAGCAAAAGCGCTCCCCACCAATGACGCCCGAGTTGTTTGCAAATTCTTAAAATCTCTCTTCGCCCAATTTGGGACCCCTCATGCTATCATTAGTGATCGCGGTACCCATTTTTGAAATGACCAATTTGCAAAAGTCATGCTTAAATACGAAGTTACTCATCGTCTCTCCACCGCGTATCACCCACAAACAAGTGGGCAAGTTAAGGTTTCAAATCGTAGTTTGAAACGAATTCTTAAGAGGACCGTAGGCGAGAACCGTGCCTCTTAGTTGGATAAATTAGATAACGCACTATGGGCCTTCCATACCACTTTCAAAACACCCATCGGGTGTACTCCTTACAAGCTCGTGTACGGAAAAGCATGTCATCTACCGATCAAGCTCGAGCACAAAGCTTATTGGGCCTTGAAACATTGCAATTATGACCTTGTTACCGCGGGCGATCATCGAAAAGTTCAAGTGAATGAATTAAATGAACTTCGTGATCAAGCCTATGAGAACTCTTTGATCTACAAAGAGAAGACAAAGAGGATCCATGACTCCAAGATCAAGAACCGCGTTTTCAACGTTGGTCATCGAGCCCTCCTCTTTAATTCTCGATTATAGATTTTCTCGGACAAACTTAAGACCCGCTGGACTGGACCATTCACCGTTACCCAAGTATTTCCATATGGCACCGTCGAGTTATCTCAAACCGATGGGCTAAACTTCAAGGTGAATGGTCATCGACTTAAGCACTACTTTGGAGGGGATATACCACATATGGTTATCCCGGATCTCCAAACATTCCCCAAAGACCAATGAATTCGGGGACGGGTCAAGCTAAGTGACCTTAAACAAGTGCTTCATAGGAGGCAACCCATGCTTATCCTTCTATCTTCTTTCTATTTTCTAATAAGTGTAACGTGAGGAGGTGTGCCTCTTCCATTCTCGTGTGCTTGTGTTTTTGTGATGATTGTCCAGGATTGTCCCGGATGTTTGAAGCCTCTCGTGCTCGCGGTTTTTGTCCTTCGTTCACTCGAGCTTCACATCCTCAGCTTCATTTTGGGAATCCAATATCCAAATCTTATCGACTAACGTTTATCTTTAAGCATACTTAATAAACGGCTTAGGATTTACGTAGAGACCCTTCTTAAAACATTGAGGACAATGTTCAACTCTAGTATGGGGGGATCTATCGATTTGATTATACCTGCAGCCGTTGTTTTCACGTAATCCCGTTTTTACCACCAAAATACCAAAAAAATTAAAAAAATTAAAAAAATTCCAAAAATAAAATAAGTGTTTTTGTCACAATGTTGACTTTCCTGCTGGGTAGAATAAGAATAAATTTTGACTCGATCGAGCATGTTGCGCTCTAGCTTGTTCTTTAACTTTTAGACTAAGCTTTCGCGGATCTTTTTGAAGATTTTAAATTTGCGAAGAACGAAAAATGATAGAGTTAATTATGAGTTAGATGCTAAACAAGGATTAGTTGGAAATCTTAAGAGCTCATAAGTGTAGTTTGTGGCTTTTTCTCCCATAAGCTCCTAAACCGGACTAATAATACGTGCTATTTTTGAAAATTAAACTTAAATCAACAATTTTTGATATTGAAACTTTATTAATGTAGTCGACAACATTAATTTATTTAGTCTTAGTTCAAATTTATACTTGAATTTTCTAAAAAGAAGTTTTCTCTATATCGTGGTAATATAAAATATGTTAAAAAAATAATGAGTAACAATTATAAACTGTGGGTTGATAAAAGTTTGCTGCATCTTGCCGGCTCACAACCGATGTTGCAGCCTTCTAAAGAAAGCCCATAGTGAGAATAATAATCCGAGACTGATAAAAGTTTGCTGCATCTTGCCGGCTCACAACCGATGTTGCAGCCTTCTAAAAGGTCGAGGATTTCCTTTGTTAAAAATATAATTATGATAAGTGTGATATATGTGATTTAATAAATATAGGGAAAATCTCTTTTTCTTAAATTCAAATATGCTTTTGAACTAAGACTAATTCGTTTTAAGATTGTGGTTTTTCTAAGTGAATTGTTTTATAAACGGGAAACCTAAGAGTTTTTGAAACCGAAGGTCCGTGAGTCTCGATACTAGTCTCTGTGGGGTGTCAAAAGCCTGGTCACTTAGCCGCAAGGTTGGGATGTGCCGAGACGAAAGTCGCTACATGGGATGATCTCGCCTTCAAAATCATAATTCTTGGGTGGAACGTAAAGCAATAGAAATATTGCAATTTTCTTAAAAAGGTTGATCCATGGTTGAAATTCGAAATAAGCACACTAACATAATATGAAATAATTGTCGGGAGTGAAAAGTTTACAAGGTACAAGTATGAGTAGTGTTAGCATCTTAGCTTATATTTAACGGTGATTTCATTTTTAAGCTTGGTTTGGGACGAGTGAAAAGTCGGGGACGATGAATTTATCCTTCTTGGGCATTTTAGGATTGAAATGCATCTTGTTCTGTGACCCTAAAGTTATAAAAATAACGAAAGTCAAACATGTTAGTTAGTTGCTTGAAATGAAAAGTACAAAAAAATGAGAAAAAGGAAAAATACAAAAATATGTGTGGCAATAAGTGTAGATTTATAAAAATGGTAAAAACGGGGCTTTTCAAAGCTATTGATTCTTTAATTCCCCTTGATGAACACTTAGCTACTTTTCGAGGTAATTAGTCGAGGGGGATTGAGATTCTTAGTTTTCTTAAGAGTTACTTATGGCATTGCGTGAGGACACGGCAATATCTTAGTATGGGGGATTTTGGTATGTGTTTAATTACACATACCTTTTACCTTTAAAAACGAGCCTAAATGACCAAAAACGGACATAAAATGCCAAATATATGCTTGTTTTGCTATTTGTGTTGTGCAGGTAACGGATATTCACTAAAGGACAAAATCAAGCCAAAACGGACAAAACCGAGCACGGGAATGGAAAGGTCGTGAAAAGTCAAAGTCAGCAAAAGTCAAAATCAAAGTCAACACCGAAAAGTCAAAGTCAAAGACGAAGCCGAAAACGAAGAAATCTTAAATGGACCAACCCGCACCCATTTAATGGGCCGGGTCAGCCCATTAAGACATCATTTATAAAACTTATAAGTTTTATGGTCCAAAAACCCTTAAAAGTCCAAAACCCATAAACCGGCCCAAATATAAGCCCAACACACACTTAACATTGTTAACCATACACCCTTAACCCTCCCTTACACCGTTAGTCCTCAAGGACTAACATTGTTAGTCCAAAAGGACTAACGGTGCAAACATATACCAAAAACAGGGGATTAACCCCGTTAAATATCAAAAACACTGTATATCATCCCCAAATCCCATTTCCCGCCACCCATCCCTTTCACCTGTCACTCTCACCCTCTTCCCCAAACGAACCCCACAATCAAACCCCACCCCATAACACAACAATGCCACCTTGGCAATCCTAAACAACACCATTCGTCAAGGAATGAAGACAAAGAATGGATGGCCATGATTGATGGACTTGGTGAGCACTCAAAATGAAGGGCTTTGATGAACTTTGGGACTTACTCACACAACAAGCACACCTCCTGGCTCACTCACAGAAGTAGCACAAGTGAAGACCCAAGACCTAGACTTCTTCTATAAATAGGGCACTTTGTAAGCCTTTGGGGCATCTAGTTTTTTAACAGCTTATCTTAGTTTAAATTTAGCTTATTGTACTTTTTATTCAAGTCTTGTAATGTTTTTTAAAAGTTAATGAAATTTGAGGTTTATAAGTTTTAAAAGTTCTGTGTTTTTAAGTTACTATTCCATTGATATTAAAAGTGTTTTATAAGCTCTTTATAAGCTCTTATTTACTCTTATAAGCTGTTTACTTAAGTTTTACAAGCTCTTTCCATAGTTTGTAAGGTTTAAGTCCCCTTTTACCAAAATTTACTCAAAAATCTCATTTGGAAGATAAGCCAGAAAAGGAAGGGCTTATGGGTTTTACTAGCTTGTCTTTGACAAGCTAGAGCTTATAGATCAGCTTATTTAAGTACTTTTTGCCTTGTTTAGAGCAAGGGCTTTTGTAAGTTCTCATTTTCAAGTTTTAAAGCTTATTTATTGTTTGCTTATTTCTCTGCTTATTACTGTTTATTTCTTTGCTTATTTATGCTTATTATTGATGCATAATGCTTATTTATGCTTGCTTATAGCCTAGAAGTCTTTTAGTTAAGTTTTAGTTTAAAACCGTCTTAAATAGTGTAAACTGCTTATTTGGTTTGCTTATTTTCTAGTGCTTATTTATTGTAGGAATTTGCTTATTATTGTTTAATATTCATTGTTATTAATTTGTCTTAAAAAACCTTAGCTTATATCAGTCATTTTCTAGTGCCCTTATCTTTGCAAGCCGGTGCCATTGGTAAACAGCACCGGAAGAACCGGCCTACAGTAAAATGTTTGGCTATAAATACCAAGCCATTTCTCATGTTTTGACACACCTTTCTCATCTAATCTTCTCTCTCTCTAGCATCTCTTCTTCTAATTCTTGTGTAGGTAATTCACTTCAAGAAAGGAATTGCCAAAAACGCGAAAGTTTCAAGCACGCATCAAAAGTGTCTTGATCTTGATTCTTCTTCTTACTTCTTTCAAAAGATCATCTTGCTGTGATATATGCAGTAGTATAGGAGTGAGTTAAGTGTGCAATTGCCATTTGTTTTCTAAGTCTATCTGTCAAATCAGTTTAAGTTATAAAAAGTCCTGTTTCAACTCTAGAATTGATAGTTAAAAGTTGTTTTAAGGTCTGAAATCTCTTGCATTAGTAGTTTGTAGTCCATAGTTCATCTGTTTTAGCTTATTTTGTACTTTAAACTTATTTTACTAGCTTAAAATTAAGGCTGCAATAGCCATTTTATCTTTTAAAGAAAATCAAAAAGATGCATTTTGAGTAATCAGCCTTTTTCATCAAGCTTTTTCATGGCTTATTTGAATTTCAAAATCCCTTTTCTTTTTGATTAAGTGTTGCTTTAGTGAAGAATCTTTTTAGTGGTATTAACCAATTAATCCATAAAGATACGTTTTGAGCTTAAAAATAAGCTTGAAGTAGCCATTTAGGCTGTTTGGTCAAGTTTTGCCAAATTGCTTAATTGCTTATATGAGCTTATTGGCTTTGTAGATTTGCTTCATTTTAAGGTTTAGTCTTTCTTAATTAGGTCAGTTTTAAGCCTTTTTGCTTATTTATCTTAGGATAGAGCTTATTAAGCTTATGAGCATTTGTGGTTTAGAATCTAAGTTTAAAGCCTCTTAGGACAATTTTGTCCTTTAAGCTTAGTTTAGCTTTATTTTCTTTGCTTATTTTAATTCCTAGGTGCTTATTAGGGTTAGGGTATAATCTCTTTTTAGCTTATTTGTTGTTATAAGTGCTTATTTAGTCTAAAAAAAGCCAACAATTAGCCTTTTGTAGACTTAGTGCCTGGGTCTTTTCCGTTTTAACTTGCACACATTATCCTTTTAACACCTTTTTGACCCTTTAAGCCATAAGCCATTTTGGGCTTATTTCGTAGCCTATTTGATAAGCTATGTTCACCCTTTTATTTTTCTTAGATTTAACACTGTTCAAGCTACTTTTCACCAATTTTTCGAATTTTCCAAGGTTAGTTTATAATTTTTTTAATTAATTTTTAGATTAAATACGTTTTTAATTCATATATAAAAAAATATAAATATTTTTTTTAAATTTTATTTATTTATTTTAGGACTTATAAAAATTAATTTTGCTTTCGTAGGGTTAAATTTGTAGAATTTGGTTTTTTTAAAGAACGGGATTTGAATCCCGTTAACGTTTTTCGTGTTTAGGCTTTAATTGCTTTCGTTTTTAGTTTGCCTTTACTTGTTTGTGTATTTTATTTGTGTTATAGAAAACTCTAATAAAATTTGTGATCATTCAAGCTTTATTCTTTACACACACGTTACACTCGATTTTCCATTCCACACTCGTTCGGGACACGACGTCGGGAAGGTTTTAGGATTTGATTTGGACAAAGTGATGATCCTTTCAAAAATGCCTTACGGAATTCTTACTCTTTCTATTATTGATATTATCTTATTATATATTTATATTTTTTGCTATATTATTAAGTGGTGAATCAATTTTTGGCGCCGCTGTCGGGGAGGTTGTGATACGAATATTGTGTACGTTTGAAGACTAGTGTTTGAAGAACCTTCTCCGTGAAGTTTATTGCTTATTTTGTGAATATATAAAATACAAAAAAATACAAAAATATTTTATTTTCTTGATTTTCTTTTTCATTATATAAAATAACAGAAAAAAAATTTTTTTTTCATTATATATACTTTCTTAAAGTATTTGCAACACTAAAAAAATCCAAAAACCAACAAAAACAAAATCGAGTGTTAATCGTAATAATCGGCTCACCTTTTGAATTATAAAAACTATAAGGGGGGGTATAAGGAGGGCTTGATCCAAGGAACATCGCCATAAAAAGGATAGAACGCTTTTTAGATCGCTTCGGCGTGCTTACATTCCTTCCTCTTTCTTGTGCGTTTTTAAAGAGGCGCGGGATTCCGTGGACTTTTAACTTCCAATTACAAAAATATATTGTGTTTTTTTTAATTGTGCATGCAAACTCGTTATCTAACCGTAACCGTTCCTCAAACAAAAGTCCCACCGAATATTGAATCATTTAATCTTGAAGAACCTCTTGAAAATCAAGCTCCTCCCGTAGTTACGATGGCCGATCAACGTACTATGGCGCAATTGCTCCAAGCACCCATCGAGGGTTACGAGGATACAATCGTTGTTCCCGCGATCACGCGGACAAACTTTGAGATTTAAACTTGGTTTGCTACCTGGTGCAAATAAACAATTTTTTAGTAGTTATAAAGATAGATCATCATGCTCACATTCGATATTTCAACAAGATCACTTCTACGTTGAAGTTCCCAAACGTTTTGAATACGTCGATTAAGCTTATGCTTTTTACATTTTCCCTCGAGGGGGCCGCCCGGATTTGGCTCGAAAAATAACCCCCTCGATCGATTTTTACAAAAGAAATATTGGGATTTTCTTGTTTAAATGTATCAACCTATTTTTCCCTCCTCCGACAACCAACCTTCAAAATGAAATCACCAGTTTCCGACAACGTTTTGATGAATCTTTTAGTGAGGCATGGGACCGATTCAAGGATCTCCTTCGTGCATGCCCATATTATGGTTTCTCGGAATTACACCAACTTGATACTTTCTACAATGCTTTGAACTCTAATGATCAAGATTCGTTGAATTCCGCCGCGGGTGATAATTTTTTGGACAAAATGCCTCGAATAGATTAGCCTTCAGGAAGCATAATCAAAGTTCATTATTCACGAGACAAAGCGATTGTTGCCAAAGTGAGTACGAGCTCTTCTACCCCCGGTGTTTCACCCGATGTTGCCGAACTTAAAGATATGGTGAGAGCCTTGCTTCTCGATAAGAAAAACCAATCCCAAGCTCCCGCTACCGTAAAAGCGGTCGAGGAAAGTTTTGTAACTTGTGGTGGTTCTCATTCTTACCGTAATTGTCCCGCCACCGATGGCAACGTTTATCGTGACAATATTCAAGAATACGTTTCACAAGCCGCCGCGGTTAACTACAACCAAGGAAATACCAGTTACCGTCCTCTGATGGTTGCAAATCAAATTCGACCTCCCGGTTTTCCTCCCGTTCAAAACAATCAAAACAATCAAAGAAATAATTAAAACCGTTACAATCAGAACCGGGGGAATAATTACAACCAAGGTCCTATTTATCAACCCCCGGCTTACCAAGCTCTGACTCCTCAAACACAAGGTGTGTCAAATGATGATTTTCAAATCTACATCAAGGCTAATGATGCGGTTATGAAAAATATGCAAGACCAAAACCAAAACATGCAAAAGCAAATGACCAATTTAACGGAGATGCTTACCAAATTCATGAATGCCAATTCGATTCTACTTTGGGCTCGGTTCTCTTCATCGCTCAACCCGTGTTACCCGAGAGGTGATATGAAAGCCATCACCACCCGAAGTGGAGTTTCTTATGATGGGCCTCGAGTTCCACCTCCGTCCCTTTTTTTCTTTTTTTTTTTTTATTCTATTCCTAAGGTGGTGGGAACACGAACCGAGGTGGACAAAGGATTCGGTGCAACCATGAACGAAAACACCAACTCCGGATGGTCCAAACCCAATTGATAAGCCCGTTGTTGCTCCAAAGACTAAACCGACCATACCTTATCCTTCAAGGATTAACAAGGAGAAGCTCCGTGAAAAAGACGATCTTTTAACTTTGAAATTTGTGGAAATGTTTAGGAATCTCCATTTCGAGCTTAGGGTTTCGCGGGATGCTCTCCTAAATTGCTAAATTTGCACCAATGTTTAGAAAGCTTCTCAATAACAAAGATAAGATAATTGACTTAATCAAAACACCGGTGAATGAAAATTGCTCGGCGGTTATCCTCAAAAAGTTTCCCGAAAAACTTGGAGACCCCGGTAGATTTCTTATACCGTGTGATTTTCCGGAGATGGATGAATGCTTAGCCTTGGCCGATCTCGGTGCAAGCATAAACCTAATGCCTCTTTCCGTATGGGAAAAGCTAAATCTCCCAGATTTGACCAAGACCCGAATGATACTTGAACTTGCCGACCGAACGATTTCTACTCCTACCGGCATCGCCGAGGATGTTTTCGTGAAAGTTGGAACATTTCTCTTTCCGTCCGACTTCGTTGTCGTTGATTATATTGTCGATCCTTGGGTTCCTTTGATTCTCGGGAGACCTTTCTTGAGGTCGTCACGATGCTTTAATCACGATGTTCACGGTGTACAAATGACCTTCGTCATGATGACCAATCAATTAACATTCAAAGTTGGTGATACTAAGACATTCTCCTACAATACTATTGAATCGGTTAACCGAGTCGATGTTATCGATGTAGCTTATGAGGAGTTTGCTCAAGAAGTACTTGGATTTTCGAACATTTCCAAGAGTGGCAATCCTACCCCAACTTTAGAACCAATCCTTTCTACTTCTCCCACCTCTCTCACTCCTTTTGAAGGAGGTGTCTTCATTTTGGAAGAAATCGAAGCTTGTCTTACTAGCGAATCAATTCCATCAGGAATTGATGATGCCGACTTCGATCCAAAAGAAGACCTTCTTACCCTTGAAAGATTGATTAATTCTGACCCTTCTTCCACCCTCCTCCGGAACGAACCAAAAAAACTTATGGTATTAAGGCCATTGAACCTTCTAGTGATGAACTCCCCGATCATCCTGAGTATGCATTTTTGGAGGGTACCGATAAATTACCCATCATAATCGCTAAAGACTTAAAAGATGAGGACAAGACCGCTCTTCTTAAGGTTCTTATATCACATAAGCATGACATAGCTTGGAAGATTTCGAATATTAAGGGAATAGATCCAAAGTTTTGTACCCATAAGATTTTGATGAAAGATAATGTTAAACCCACGGTGCAACATCAAAGATAGGTTAACCCAAAAATTCATGAGGTTATTATAAGTAAGAAGTTATCAAAACTTCTTGATGCCGGATTGATTATTATCCTTATCCCGATTGCTATGGTTAACCGTCCTTTGTGTGCCAAGAATGGTGGTATAACGTGATTAAAAATGATGACAATGTTTGATTCTCTCGATTGATTAGGGATAGGAGTGTATGCATTGACTATCGAAAGTTAATGATGCCACCCGTAATGATCATTTCCTTTACGTTTATGGACACATTGCTTGAGAGGCTCGCCGGGAAAACGAATACTATTGTTTTCTAGATGGTTTCTGGGTTACTTCTCTAAATATAATTGTACCCGAATGGGGGACAAGAGAAGGCCACATTTCACTTGCTTATGGCAACTTTTGCTACCGTCGCATGCCTTTTGCTTATGTAATGATTCGGCAGTTCATAGGTGCATGATGGCCATTTCACGGACATGTTCAAGGAGAAATGGAGGTCTTCTTGGATGCGATTTCTCGGTCTTAGGGGATTCCTTATATTCTGACTCTCACATTTAGACAAAATGCTCAAAAGGTGCGGAGACACCAATCTTGTTTTAAATTGAGAGAAGTGCCATTTTATGGTCAAAGAAGGCATCGTCCTTGGCCATAAAATTTCTAAGTCCAGAATTGAGGTCGACATAGCCAAAGTTGATGTAATAGCAAACTTCATCATACTACAAAAACGTTCAATGGAGTTAGAGTTTTTTAGGATCTGTCGGATTTTACCGTAGGTTTATTCAAGACTTCTCAAAAATCTCCCGACCAATGGGACCCAACTTCTCGAGATAAGAAACCCCATTTGTCTTTTCCAAGGAATGTGTAGAGGCATTTAATGCCCTTAAGAAGAAATTGACCGAAGCACCGATTTTAGTTGCCCCCGATTGGGACCTACCGTTTGAGATTATGTGTGATGCTAGTGACTTTGCGGTAGGTGCGGTTTGGGCAACTTATGTTCAAACATTTTCAACAATTACTGTATGCTAGCATGACTCTGACAACGCTAAGCTAATTTATACTACTACGAAAAGAGATTTTGCCATAGTGTAGCTTTCGAGAAATTCGACCATTATCCTTGTCTTGTCGAAAATACAATTGGGTATACGGTCATCTGGCAATGAAGTAATTTCTCGCTAAACAATGTGCTAACGAGATTGCTTACGTTGGATTCTCCTAACTCCAAGGAATTGAAGTCTTTTATCCAGAGATTAAAAAAGTAAAAAAAAAATAAAATAATAAATAAAAATAAATAAAAAAAAAAAAAAAAATAAAATAAAAATAAGAACCCAAGTAAGCGATGTTTATAGCGGCCGACACAATTGTCTAGGTTAGAGATACCCTACCAAAGTTGAGCTCAGAGTAAAAGATTTGGCAGATTCATTTCCGCGACGTGTTATACTTGGCGAGGGGGGTCTTTTCGTGTGATCATTGCACCCATTGGTTTGACGTATGTGCTAAATTACATGGCACGTACACACAACACTGTAGTTTTGTTGGTGTTGGGATGCCGTCCTAACAAAAGAAGAATTTTTTCAAAGACGTTAAGCATTATTTTTGGGACGACCCCTACTTGTTTAAAGTGTGTGCGGATCAAGTGATTCGGCGGTGTGTTTTTGGCCAAGAAGCCCATGATATCCTCATGGCTTTTGCATTTATGCGACCTACCAGGGGGGCATCATGGTGCCAACTACTCTGCTAAGAAAGTCATTTGATTTGGGTTTTTATTGGCGACTATTTATCGAGATGCCTTGACCTTGGTCACACGTGTGACCTTGTCAACGTCAAGGAAATAATTCACAAAAGGGATGAACATGGCCATAAAATTATATCCTAGTTTGTGGAGATCTTTGACGTATGGGGCATCGATTTTATGGGACCATTCCCGTCTTCACTAGGGACATTTATATATGTGGTCGGCGATTATTTATCAAAATTGGTTGAACTAAAAGCGCTCCCCACTATGCAGCCGAGTTGTTTGCAAATTCTTAAAATCTCTCTTCGCCCGATTTGGGACCCCTCGTGCTATCATTAGTGATCGCGGTACCCATTTTTGCAATGACCAATTTGCAAAGGTCATGCTTAAATACGGAGTTACTCACCATCTCTCCAAGCGTCAAATCACAACAAACAAGTGGATGTTAAGGTTCAAATCGTGGTTTGAAAAAGCATTCTTGGAGAGGGACGTAGTGAAAACCGTGCTTCGTGGTCCGATAAGTTGATGAAGCTTTTGGGCTTCCGTACCGCATTCAAGACACCTATCGGATGCTACCTTAAAAAGCTAGCTGTACGGGAAAGGCTTGTCATCTACCCATCGAGCTCGAGCACAAGGCCTACTAGGCCTTGAAACATTGCAATTATGACCTTGTTACCGCGGGCGATCACCGGAAAGTTCAAATGAATGAATTAAATGAACTTCGCAGATCTTAAGGCCTTTGCGAACTCTTTGATCTACCAAGAGAAGACAAAAGATGGATCAGTGGACTCAGAAGATCAGGAACCGGCTTGTTGTCAACGTGGATGATCGGAGTTGCCTCCTTTTAATTCTCGATTTTAAAGGATTTTTCTTCGGGCATAGTCGCGTAAGACCAGCTGGACTGGACCATTGTCATCCGTTACCAAGTATTTCACTCATGATGGCACAGTTCGAGTTATCGTGCAAACGACGGGCTACAAACTTCAAGAGGTGAAGGCGTCATCGACTTAAGACGACTATTGAGAAGGGGACATTAGACCACATCATGGTTGTGTCGCCGGAGTTCTCGCTAAGAACTATTACGCCAAGGACCAATGTATTTGGGGCAAAAAAAAGACATACCGGGTGTCATGATAAGTGAGATAAATTCATAAAGCGGATTCGTGAGGAGGAACTCATGTTCATCTTTCTATCGGTCTTTCAATATGTTCTAATAAGGGTGTGTAATCAGTGAGGATGTGTGCTCTGTTCCCATATTCGTGTGCTTGTGATTTTGTTGCATGTTACACGGATTGCTCGGATTTTGAATCTTTAGTTCTCTTAGGTTGTTTTTTCGCCTGTCGTTGTCAGACTCGTGAGCGCACAATCTCAGCTTCAGTCTATGGGATCCCAATATATCCTCACACATTATAATCGACGTGAAAGATTTATCTTTAAGGTTTATCTGGTATGAAATGCACTTTAAGATTTGTAAGTAGAGACCGCTCTTTTAAAACATTGAGGACTATGTTCAAATTCTAGGTATTGGGAGAGGATCGATCGATTTGATTGTGCCTTCAGTTCTAGTTTTCGACGCGTCTTCCCGTATTTTAGCCACGCTATAGAAAGAGTACCAAGATAGATTAAAAAGAGATTAGAAAAATTCCATAGAGACTGTAAAAGCTAAGTGTTTTTGGTCGGTCAATGTGGGTGTCTTTTTCGTCGTGGCTAGAATTAGAGAATTGTATTTTGAGTCTGATCGAGTATGTTGCAGCTCTAGCGTGTTCTGTAACTCTTTTTTCGCAGACTAAGCTATTCTCTTGTCTGCTTTTCCTCCTTCCTTGTGTTAGGTTTGTTGGAGTGAGATAAAGTCTGTAGTCAGTAATAAGAAAGTTAAAGAAACAAGCTGAGAGATGCCGAACCAATGCTTTTTTCTGATCCGATCGTCAAAATATATTTTCTTCATTGACTAAACCAGCATGGAGAGGTCAACTTAGTGTGATCTAATGAAGCCTTTATTTAGTTTTTGGAGTTTTTTTTATAGAAATTTTTTTGTAATTTTTTGTTAGTTTTTAGTGGTAAAACTTGAGATTGACGTGTAAAACAATGATGTGCAGGACTTAATACTATCTCTACGATAGTATTCCTCGTCCCACACTTATACTAGAAATTGAACACATTGTTTCCGTCTCGCAATGTTTAGATCGAGGGTCTTAGTAAATTACTCGAGTCAGGTTTATTAAGTATGTCGCTTAAATGTGAGATCAAATCGATGTAAGGTTGATGAGATATGGGCATACTTGGTTATTGCCATAATAGACTAGTTAAGAGATTGTGGTAGCTAGATCCTACGCGTGGAGCGAAGGAGAAAAAACCTCTTGAGATACGTGATAAAGGAGTGCAAAGATTGTGGCACATTCCGTGCGCGTACATGCAGAAAAGCAAAAAATCAAAGCACAACGCTCCGGATGGAAGAACAGGCACGCCTCTCATCGTATTACTACTTGAGATTAGAAATAGAAAGCAAGCAGAGAGGAGGAGTGGCAAGTGAGTTAGCCTCCTTATTAGAAGCGCAAGCTGTTTTGAGTGAATCTTAGCTTTGATACTCCGTCCTCTATATTCATTGGGTCCTTGGAGGGATGAAGTTTAGAGATCCGGACAACCATATGTGGTATGTCCCCTTCAAAGTAGTGCTTTAAGTCGATGGGGACCCTTCACCTTGAAGGTTTGGCCCGTCGGTTTGAGTTATATCTCGTCGGTGCCACATATGTAAGTAATTGGGTATCGGTGTATGGTCAGTCCTGCGGGAGGTTCTTAAGCTTTCCCAGTGAAATCTTTAACCTAAAATTAAAGAGGAGGACTCGATCACCAATGTTAAAAATGCGGTTTTTGATCTTGGAGTCATGGATTCTCTTTATCTTCTCTTTGTAGATCAAAGAGTTCTCATAGGATTGATCACGAAGTTCATTTAATTCATTCATTTGATACTTCCGATGATAGCACTGCGGTAACAAGTAATAATTGCAATGTTTCAAGGCCTAATAGGCCTTATGCTTGAGCTCAATAGGTAGATGACAAGCATTTTCGTACACCAACTTGTAAGGAGTGCACCCGATGGGTGTCTTAAATGCGGTACGGAAGGCCCACAAGGCGTCATCCAACTTATCGGACCATGAAGCACGGTGTTCACCTACGGTCCTCTCAAGAATGCATTTCAACCACGATTTGAAACCTCAACTTGCCCACTTGTTTGTGGGTGATACGCGATGGAGAGACAGTAAGTAACTCCGTATTTAAGCATGACCTTTGCAAATTGGTCATTGCAAAAATGGGTACCGCGATCACTAATGATAGCTCGAGGGGTTTTAAATCAGGCGAAGAGAGATTTTAAAAATTTGCAAACAACTCGGGCGTCATTGGTGGGGAGCGCTTTCGCTCAACCCATTTTGAAAAATAATCGACGGCCACGAGTATATACTTGTTCCCTCATGAAGACGGGAACGGTCCTATAAAATCGATGCCCCAAACGTCAAAGATCTCACAAACTTGGATTGCATTTTATGGCATTTCATCCCTTTGTGAGATTTTTCCTTGAAGTTGACAAGCGTCACACTGTGTGACCAAGTCATGGGCATCTCGGTAAATAGTCGGCCAATAAAATCCCGAATCAAAGACTTTTTTAGCGGTGTAGTTGGCACCATGATGTACGTCGGTGGGTCCATTATGGCAACCCATGAGGATATCATGGGCTTCTTGGCCAAAAACACACCGCCAAATCACTTGATCCGCACACACTTTAAACAAGTAGGGGTCATCCCAAAAATAATGCTTAACATCTTTGAAAAATTTCTTCTTTTGTTGGGACGACATCCCTTTCACAACAAAATTCCCCGCATGGTAATTTGCAAAGTCGGCAAACCATGGGGTACTAGCATCACCATGAAAAGTCATCATACCAAGTGTCTCTTGGTGGGGGTTCTCTAATCTAAACAAGTGGTCGGCCGCTAGATTCTCCGCTCCTTTTTTATCACGGATAATGACATCAAATTCTTGGAG
>BQNB010127177.1:2904-19482 GCA_026074375.1 Tanacetum coccineum
TAGACTTACACGCCTAGAAATGAACCATGAGTCGGGCTTGGGTTTACTTGGGCTTAAGCCCACAACATATATGATATTAGATTACATGAGCGATCCTGATTCCCATTCTAGCCTATTAAAACGTATATTTAACAAAGACCAAAGCTTCCTTGTTGAATAACTGATACTTTCATTGTTGACTAAATATTTTGAGGATAACAATCTCTCCCAAGTAAGGTCATTGAGATTGTGTTTTCGTTAAGCTCTTGAGTCTTGGTCTTTATCTTTGTTATAGGCTTGTTCCTTCATGTTGTGTGATCTTTGATCTTGAGTCTTTGTCATTGTCTTTTGACATTATCTTTGATTTTGAGATCTTTAAATCTTTCTCCTTGAGATCTTTGCCACCATGCGATCTTGTGTCTTGACTGATATGCTCATACTTTGCATCATCTTGAAAGTTTGTTAACAATCTCCCTTGACAGTCGTTGCCTTGATAATCTTGATATTTTAAAGGAAGATCTTGAAAATAATAGTTGCAGAAGTCTTTTGTAACATGTACTTGAGCTTTCTTTATTCTTAAATCTTGATGCTTATAGTACGTCTTTGTAGCTTGAGCATGAGCATGTGGTAATGAATCCGACTCAGCTGGAATGTGGTTGCTACTCCGCCGATTAAACCTACATGTTTAGGTTAGTAATACACAACATATATGGACGAATATGGCTTTTTCATTCATCGATTTTAGGTAGCGTTAACCTTCGGTTCCGTGAGGACCGAGTTGTAATCAGGTAGGTTCAATTTAGAAGAACCTTCTTGACAGGGTTTCCAGCTTAAAGTATTAGATCCTCTAACGCAGATGCATTAGATTCACTATACTTGCTTGTTCTCATTACCGGAACGTCTCAAAGCAGACAACATGGTAAGAATGAATCAGTTAGTTACTGTCTTACTTATTGAGTCGTCAATTCATTTACTGGACCAAAATCGATATCTAGTTGACATAAGCTTGATTTATATAGAATCTCGCAAGTCACCTACCGTAGTGTTGTTTGAGGTTGACACTTGAAGAGTTTTCATTCGCCACTGTGAATACTGAAGAGTATCACTCTGAATGTTCTGGCATAATCACAATGATAATGCGTATGACTCTTTGTTATCACTTGTGTTCTAGATTTTGAAAAACAAGTGTTTATCATGAAATGTATCCTAATGAGATTTACAGATTGATCTCTTGGCTCTAGACTTGTTAGATGATATCATTTCATCACCATAAACACAAAATAAGAGAAAAGATTTTAGAGAGAGAGAAATAACAAGAGAGAGAGACAAAGAGAGAAAATGGTTACTTGCACTAGAAAGAAAAATGAGAAGCAACACCCTCTCTACACTTGGAGAGGGATTTATATAGTACATAGAGTAGATAAGCCTTGTGGGCTTTCTTATATGTCATTTGGGCCAGACCAAGCTTATAATGGGCTTTAAGACCGACAACCAGGCCCTATTAGCTTAAGTGAATTTTCCCGTAAACTACGTTTTACTTATATAAGGCTCGGGATTGATAATGACCATCACTTCACTAAAAACACGGCTAACAATCTCCCCGTAAGGGGTGGTCATTCAATTATGGATCACTTCTTGTGATGTCTTGAGTCTTGGAGCTTTGTATTCTTGGGAATTCTTTTGAAGATCCTTTTGTATGCTTGTGATCTTGGATCTTGATCTTTAACTTGATATTCTTTGACAAAATACTGATATCGTGGTCTTTGGCCTTGATTTGTCTTGACTACTGAGATCTTTGAATCTTTATCCTTGAATCTTTATGCCGCCTTGCGATCTTGTGTCTCCACCCTCATGCTCAAGGTCTTGAAAGCTTGCTAACAATCTCCCTCAACATTTTCTTTGATATGATTACTTGTACCATGTAATGGAAGTAGTAGTACTTGATCTACTTGTAAGATATATCTTTGTTATTGTTCAGCAATCTTGTCGATAATGTTCTTTTTGAAGAAGTGCTTGTACATCAGAGATTGCGGAAGACTTTGATAGATTGAGCTTTCATCATGTATATATCTTTGTCGATTGAGTATGAGGTCTTGAATCTTGACTCCGCTGGAATGAGGTTGTAACGCCGTCACTTATACCTGAAAATTGATGTTAGTGATAAATAGCAGATATAGACGAATATGGCTTTCTTATTCGTCTTGAGTTCGGTTACATTAACCTTCGGTTCCATGAGGACCGTTTTACAGTATAAAATACTATACCTGTGATCAGGTAGGTTCAATTTAGAAGAACCTCTTTGATAGGGTTTTCAGCTCAAAGTATTAGACCCTCTAACGCGATTGCATTAGATTCATCGTACTTAATTATTCTCATTACTGGAACGTCTCAAAGCAGATAGCACGGTAAGAGTGAATCAGATAGTTACTATCTTTCTGATTGAGTCGTCAATTCATATACTAGACCAAAATCGATATCAAGTTGACACAAACTTGACTCATTTAGAATCTCGCAAGTCACCTACCAAGAGCTTGTTTGATGTTGGCTCAAGAAGGATTTCCATCGTCACTGTGAATACTAAAGAGTATCACTCTGATGTTCTGGCAATTATCATAAGGATTGGAATTTGTGTCCTAGTGAGATTTTTGATGGATCTCGTTGGCTCTAGACTCTATAAGTGCACATTTGTTATTTGGTAATCAGAGGCTGGAGCGGACTGCCACCTTTTCAATGTCAACGATCTCAGAATGAGAAAGCTGATAGAAACGTGTTGATCTCCGTAAGAAATGAAACATAAATCTTTTGAGATATTCTGCGTGGCTAGGGAGGATTGTGCATTGCATCACTGGGTCCATGATGACCGTCTTCAATATCATAATCATCTTTGTGATTACCGATATATTATGTATTGACCCGATTTCTGCCTAGGGTTGTATGGAGAGCTTCTTTCTTTTCACTCTTTATCCTTAAAATTATTTTTCATTCTTCAACCCCTTCAGTGCTTACAGAGACTTCATGACTAGTACCTTGTTGGGTTTGTTCCAGCACTAGCTCCATCTCAGTCGACACTATTCTCTTATTCTCACTTTACTCTTTTTTTTAATCATACCTAGGACTTTTACTCTATCTGATGGAGTGTTCCTGGGTATATCCCTCCGGTTCTGGCTGGATCATGGAACGAATATACCTAACCTTAACCGCCTTATAACTCCTTAAGAAACAACAGTTGGTCGGTCTTTGGGGTATTGCCATGAAGATCCATAAAACCATTTGATAAAAAATCAATCAACGTGTTTGAGAAATCATTTGAGACACATTGAGTGTTTCCAGAGTTACCAAAAAGACCCCCCTACACATATGCACTATATTATGAAAGAGTTTTGCACATGCAAGGTTTGGGAACGCACTTATAGATTGAAGATCATATCCGTTATTAATCCGTATTGATCACATTTTAATCACTATTCTCCCCCTCAAAAATTGCATATGTGTTTACAATTTTTGACAATTAGTGAATTAAAAACAAGTTAATGTCCGGAATTTACATGAGCCTAACTAAGTCTTGGGAGAACAAGAGGGCATGCAGAAAGAATCATATTATTATACTCCCCCTCAATTATAGAATAGATTGAAAACTTGGAGTGGGAGTTTTTTGAGCACACAATTTTAAAAGAATTTAAAATTTTCTTTTTGAAAATATCTTGAAAAATTATGCTCAACAGAAAAATATGTGAGATATATCTTATTTACCATCATTTTCCTTAGTACTTCTCTTGAGCATTCAAAACTTTGAATGTTTATATGACTGTGCTCAAGACTGAGAAGATATGAATTTCCCGTTGTGTAGGATAAATGGACATAAATGAACATTTTCCTTTCTTTGGAGATCGAGTCCTAAGCTGACATTTACTTAGAAGTCGTAGAGAATAAGTAAAAGGACATGTTTTAAAAGTATTTAAAACTCTCGCTCAAACTTCATTTATTCACCCGTGTTAATATTAATGAAAATTTTTTGGTGCGCAAATGTTATCGATTGTCGAGAGACATGTCGGAGAAGATTATTTTTGTATTTTTGAAATTTTCTGATTTTGTATTTTGCTTTTATAGGTTTTATATTTTTATATTTTGTTTTTCTGATAAAATATATACAAAGAATTACTATAATTTTGCAAGACGATCAAGTTCCTGAGGAGATAAACTGCGCATACCAAGGCGACGAACCAAATAATTAAATCGATCTACTGGAAGGGCTTTGGTAAAGAGGTCGGCCAGTTGGTAATTCGTCTTGACAAAATACAGTTCAATCGTACCCTTTTCCACGTGTTCCTTTCTGAAATGGTAGCGGACAGCGATGTGTTTTGTTCTCGAGTATTGGACCGGGTTGCAGGATATGGCTATGGCTGATTTCGAATCACAATAGATTGGAATCTTGTTGAAGTGAAAGCCATAGTCCGTTAACTGTGTCTGCATCCAAAGGACTTGGCCACATCAAGCGGGTAGAGACACATATTCTGCTTTCGCGATAGACAACGCCGTACAGTCTTGTTTCTTTGAGGACCAGCTAACCAACTTTTCGCCTAAGAATTGAGCTCTACTGGAAGTACTCTTGAAGGTGTCTTTATATCCCGCATAATCATCATCTAAAAATCCGGTTAGTTCAAAGCCAGAATCCTTCGTATACTAAAGACCAGTATTAACGGTTCCCCAGAGATAACGAAAGATCCTTTTAACCTCCTTGAGGTGTTTCTCGGTTGTCTTAGCCTGGTACCGAGCACATAAACAAGTAGCATGTACAATATCCAGTCTACTAGACGTAAGATACATTAGGGCACCAATTATGCTACGATATTTATTGGAGACCCATTTTGATCAAGGTCAAGCTTGTCTTTGATCTCCATTGAAGTACCAACGGGATCACATGATTCTATTCCATATTTTTTAAGGATTTCTAACACGTAGTTGGACTGATTTATAAAGATGCCACAAGGAGATTGGTTAACTTGTAAACAAAGGAAAAATGTCATTTCCCCCATCATCGACATTTCGAAGCGGATTTTCATGAGGTCAGAAAACAGTTGGGTATACCTAGGGTGTGTAGAACCAAAGATAATATCATCAACAAGACCTGTACCACTAAGATGTCGTCGTCAAAGCGCCTTATAAACAACTTTGGATCAATTATGCCTTTTAAGAAGTGATTCTGTAGGAGAAACGTTGACAATTCGTTGTACCATGCCCTCAGTGCTTGCTTTAACCCATATAGTGCCTTCTTTAACTTGTAGACATAGCTTGAATGTTCAGCATCGATGAAACCTTCAGGTTGATACACGTACACGTATTCTTTTAGCGTACCATGCAAGAATGCAATTTTCACGTCCATTTGAAACACAATGAACGATTTGTGAGCAACATATGCCAAAAATATCCTGATAGCTTTCATTCTAGCAACCGGAGCGAATGATTCTTCGAAATCTATTCCTTCCTCTTAGCGGTACCCTCTCACAACCAAATGAGTCTTGTTTTAGATGACTGTGTTTTCTTCATCATGCTTGTTTTTGAATAACCATTTCAAAGTAAGAGGTTTTATGTTATCTGGAGGAGGAGCTAACACCCATACATCAAGCCTTTTGAATTATAGAAGCTCTTCTTGCATTAATTCAATCCGTGGAGGGTCGGTCATAGCCTCTTTGACATTCTTCGGTCCCATAGTGCTTACCGTTAATGCATACATGCACATGTCACCATCGGATCAGAGTTGATTCCTTGTCAAAACTGGTCGTGAGGGTTCTCGTGTCACTTTTTTTAGAGGGTGATCTTAGTCCATTGATATTCATGAGGGTATGGTTGATAAAATGTATGCATGTTCGATGGATCCACATATTGTGAAGATGATGATTCAGCAGCACTTGTGGATAGAGTAGCAAAAGGATTTACAAACGTATTTTCATCAAACATAGCATTTAGAACATTGTTAGCAATTGTTGCAGGTTGATGCTGAACAAGTTGTTGTGTTTCGAGCTCGTCGACATCCTGTGAAGTGTTTAGAAAATTTGTAGCTTGAGAAGATGAATTTGTTGGTGTCGGGGCGGTGTCTGATGTTGTTGTAATTACCGTTGGAGTCTGAAGAACTTGAGGTGCTTGAGCAGCCGGAACAGTTCTTGGAGCAGCTAACGGTTGACCACTAATATGATCATCATACATAGCTTCGAACAGTAAATCCAATTCACATTAAGTTGGTTGTTGAGTTGTTATTGTTGACGGAGTATAAGTAAGATCGAGTCCTGAATTGATCTGTCCAGAAGTCATGCTTTGAAGCCCGGGTTTTGAACAACTTTGTTCAAAAGCCATAGCTGAAAGCTCATCAAATGTCACATTCATTGTCTCCATGATTTTCTTTGTCCTTCGGTTGTAAACTCTGTAAGCACAGGAATCAGCAGAATAACCAATAAAAAAGCCAATATCACCTTTTTCACCAAGCTTCCTAATATCTTCACGATCATTCTTAGGATAACAGAGAGCCCCGAATACATGTAGAAAGAAGATATCCAATTTTTTGCCGTTAATGAGCTCGTATGGTGTTTTGTTAAATCGACGGTGAATGATGGAACGATTTTGAGTGTAGCACGCAGTAGCAATCGCTTCAGCCCATAAGAATAACGGTGCACGAGATAAAATCAATATTGTTCTAGCAGCCTCTACTAACGTCCGATTTCTTCGTTCCACTACTCTATTTTATTGACGTGTTCTGATAGAAGACGCTTGGTGAGAGATGCCTACACTATCAAAGTATTCTTTAAGGATTTGATTTTTGAATTCTGTGTAGTTGTCGGTTCTTATGATGATGACATGAGATTGAAGGACAGTGATTCTCTTTAGAAAGGTTTTAATAACTTCTGGTGCTTCATCTTTTGATCTGAGAAAGTGTACCCAGGTGTAACGAGAGTAATCGTCCACAATCACCAAAACATACCGCTTTCCATTTATGCTTGCAATTCTCATTGGACCACACAAATCCATATGAAGAAGGTGTAACCTCTGCTTAGAAATTGGAACTGGTTTGGAGATGCCCTTTTGCTTTTTCCTTGCTCACATGAGGGACAAAGATATTCTTTATGATATTTGAATTTTGGAAGACCGGTGACAAGATCATTTTTGGCAAGGTCATTTATGGTGTCAAAATTGAGGTGGGATAAACGTTGATGCCATAACCATGACTTGTTAGAAGTTGCACGAGCCATGAGGCAAATTGGGGATGCAGAGGCCATTTCAAGGAGATTGATGGTGTAAAGGTTTGTTGTGCGATTTCCTTTTAACAAATCAACTCCTTCTAAGTTTCTAACGAAACATGTGTTTCTTCTGAAAGCGACCTCTAAATCTGAATCATAAAACTGCTCAACCGAGAACAGGTTGTGCCCCAAGCCCTCAATGAAATAAACCCCGGTGATCAAAATATTTCCCCATTGAAGATCACCAAAACCCAGAATTGCAGCAACATGGTAATTTCCAAAGCGAACAGTTCCCAAAAACTTCTAGACGAAATTAATGAGAAGCTTTAGATTCCCGGTCATATGCTTGGAACAACCCGAGTCGACGCACCATAAACAAATTTGGATAACCTGCCAAGAAAAGAAGTGGAATTTGGAAAACCGTTGATTGTAGTTCTGGAGGGTTAGTGTACATGCATTATCACCATTAGAGCTAGTCAATTGACTCTCAGATTCACTGGATGCGGATTTATTTTTTCCTTTACGGTAAAAAAAAGTCTTCAGTTGGTGACCACCTAAGGTAAGATCTAGGTTTACTAGGCTTAGGTGAAGCAAGTCTTTCGTTGGACCCTACTTTCTTAGGCTTCATAACCTTTAGCTTTTGTTTCTTTTGATTTTCAGTGTTTGAAACATTTGCCTTTTGTTTCTCACCATGAGAATTCATGTCATTCACATAATTAAGCACACATACATCATGATTAGCAGTAATTAAACATTGCTTACACATAGCACAAATAACTTCAGATTGATCATTCCGAGTATCAAGCTTAACGTGTTTACATTCAGATGACATATGTTTCTTATTCTTAGAAAGCAGTAAATTCCTATGGTGTTCTTCTACTTCAACTTCTTTATTCTTGTTGCAACTACTCTTAGACGCAGAGGGGACCCTATCATTCTTTGTATTGCTCCTAGGCTGTGGCCTTCTGGTCTTAGCAGTGTTGTCTACTCTTGTAGAAGATAAACCTTTTAAGTCAAAATTAACATCTTTCTTAGTGATGATATGAGGTTGTGAAACAATGATCGGATTTGTCCTAACGCTTGCTCTAACTTTGTTAGGTACATACTTTTCTTCCCTAGAAGGCTTAAAAGGATTAATACTAAACATTCCTGGGGCAATCACCTTATCATTGTTCACAACTTTTGATTCTAGTGGTGTGGGTACCGAGTTGAAGTGACTGGTTTTGACAAAGCACGTGTCTTATCGATCTTGGGAAGACCCTTAGATTTTAGAAAAGGAGTTACATCATAGAGTTTTGGTTTAGAAGAAGAAGGTGGTTTTCCCAAAATTGATTGCTTACAAAACTGAGTATTCACACTCGTACCTTTAGTTGTGTCCTTCTGTTCAGAATCCTTATCAAATAATTGAGCTATTAACTTAGCATTTTCATAGATCGAGTCATGTAATTTATCTTGCAACGAGTCAATTATTGTTTTGGTTTGAGCCAGTGTCACTGAGATAGAGTCAAACAGGTTTTTGTATGTGGTCTTAAGATGAGCATTTTCTTTTTCATAATTTCGAACCTGAAACTCTAATTCTACATTCCCATTTTCTAGTTTCTGAGACAAAGGATCAAGGGTATTTGATACACATGGAGTATCCTTACTTTTACCCTTTTGATCTCCCAACTGAGCTTGCAACCGTTTGATCTTTTGTTGCATGTCATTATAAGCTTTATCGTATGAAATTTTGTCATATTTGCATTCTTCACACTTTTTGTACCAATCATTCCAAAGTTTAGCATATTCATTCTCCTTTTTAATGATATAATTTTCAAATCGTTCTTTCGTACGTTCAAGCTCAGTTTGGAGATTTGATGAATCTACAACAGATGGATTTTGCACAATAGACATAATATCTTGACTGACAACTGCTCTCAAGAGACGCTTAATTTCTAATTCCAATGCCTTGTGCTTAGCAAGAGATTCATCAGCTTCTTTTGCAAGAGATTTAAAGTCTCGAACAAATTTGGCTGCTTCTTTCAAAAATTGTATTTCGAAATTTTGCACTCTAGTGTCAACTTGGTTAACGATAGGGAAAATTTCATCTTTTACAATTTTGTGAATCTCTTGGTGAGCAGAAGATGACCAATTGTGTATATCCAAAGTCATTTTTTGTTTGACAACACGTTGAAGAGTCACAATGGTGCTTTTTACCTCATTTAGAAATTTTCGTGCAACACTTGGTGTAGTATCATCCGAAAATTCTTCATTTGGTATTGAAAATGATTTAGAAACATTGGCCGTTTTGGAAGTATTTGAAAAGTACACCTCTTCTTGTGACTTGGCCGTTTGAGAAACAAAAACCCCCGAAAGATGATTAATCTTTGTATAATTTGCCGGTTTTATTTCTTTGTTCAATTGTTTCATTTTTAGACGACTCTCTTGAGCAAGTTGGAGTGTCTCTTCCGAATCATACACAGTAGGAGGACAAGTAAGAACACGAAGATATTCTGATATATTCGAAGAACAAGTAAGAACACGAAGAGCACCTTAAGCTAATCTTAGAGTTGTTGAAGAAAGAGGAGTTGTATGCCAAATTTTCCAAATGTGAATTTTGGATTCCCAAAGTACAATTCCTTGGTCATGTGATCGATAGTGAAGGAATTCATGTGGATCCAGCCAAGATTGAATCCATTAAAGATTGGGCATCTCCTAAGTCACCAACGGAGATCCGTTAATTTTTAGGTCTTGCCGGGTACTATCGAAGATTCATTGAAGGGTTTTTAAAGATCGCCAAACCAATGACTAAGCTTACTCAAAAGAAGGTCAAGTTTGAGTGGGGCGATAAACAAGAAGCAGCTTTTCAACTGTTGAAGCAAAAGTTATGCAGGTGTACAATCCTTCGCATTACTTGAAGGAAGCGAAGATTTCATCCATTACTGTGTGACGCTTCGAAGAAGGGCTTGGGCACTGTATTGATGCAGAGAGAAAACGTGATTTCTTATGCATCACGCCAGTTGAAGATTCATGAGAAGAATTATACAACTCATGATCTGGAACTTGGTGCAGTAGTGTTCGCTCTCAAGATCTAGAGACGTTATGTATATGTACTTGTGTACAGGTGTTCACGGATCAAAGAGTTTGCAACACATCTTAGATCAAAGAGTTGAACTTTAGCAAAGTCGTATGGTTAGAGTTGTTAAGTGATTACGGATTTCGTTATTCGTTATCACCCCGGGGAAAGCAATTGTCGTGGCTGATGCTCTTTGAGCAGGAAAGAATGAGAACCACCGTTAAGAGTTCTAGCCTTAGTCATGACTATTAGCTTGGATCTTCCCAAACAGATCTTAAATGCTCAGACTGAAGCGCAAAAAAAACAGAGAACATTAAGAGTGAAGACGTTGGGGGAATGTTGATTGAAAACGCTAAATTTCAGGAAGTGATTAGAGAACAAAAGTTGGAACCACGTGCGGATGGAACACTATGCCTCAATGGCAGAAGTTGGTTACCTTGTTATGGCGATTTGCGATGGATCATGCACGAGGTCCCACAAATCAAAATACTTCTATTCAACGGGTTCTGACAAAAATGCTACCAAGATATGAAGAAATCTATAATTGGTGGCCCAACATGAAAGTCCGAATTGGCCACTTATTGTTAGCATGTGTATGACATGTGCTAAGGTCAATGGCCTCCGAACTTCAAAGGCCATCAGGATATGTTGGTGCAACTAACATCCCTGAATGGAGTGGGAAACATCACATGGATTTGTTACCAAGCTTCCTAAGACTTCCCAAGGCTACGACACCATTTGGTGTGATCGTCTGACGACTCACTAAGTCTGCGATCTGCACACCGATGAGAGAGACCAATCCATTTGGGATAACTTGCAAGATTGTACCCTGAAGGAGGTGGTCCGAAGGGACATGGAATACATGTTCAATCAATTTGTTTTGATCGCGACCCGAAGATTCGCAAATCCAATTTTTGTGAGGGTCACTTCGAACACTTTGGGTACTAATTTGGGATATGAGTACTGCGTACCATCCAAAACAGACGGGCAAATTCGACGAGGACCATTCAATCTCTCGAAGTTATGTTTGCTGTGCTTGTGCAATCGAATTTGGGAAAGGGTTGGGTAATCCATTTTTGCTATCTAGTCGAGTTTTCATACAACAATAGCTATCACGCTAGCATCAAAGCCGCACCATTCGAAGCACTTTATGGTCGAAAGTGTCGTTCACCTGTTTGTTGGACTGAGGTTGGAGAAGCTCAAATACTCGGTCCAGAACTGATTCAAGAGACCACTGAGAAAATCATCCAGATCAAGCAAAGGATGCAAGCCGCTCGTGATCGACAGAAGAGTTATGCTGACTTGAAGCGTAAACCAATGGAATTCCAAGTCGGGGATAAAGTCATGCTTAAGGTCTCGCCTTGGAAAGGGGTCGTGCGTTTTGGCAAACGGGGGAAGTTAAACCCTAGGTATGTTGGACCTTTTAAGGTAATAGAAAGAGTTGGAGAAGTGGCTTACAAGCTTGAACTTCCCGAAGAATTGAGCCGAGTTCATAATACGTTTCATGTATCTAATCTGAAAAAGTGCCATGCCGACGAACCATTAGCCGTTCCGTTGGATGGACTTCATCTTGATGACAAGCTTCATTTTGTTGAGGAACCGGTAGAAATAGTGGACCGGGAAGTTAAACGGTTGAAGCGAAGTCGGATTCCATTAGTCAAAGTTCGGTGGAACTCCAAGAGAGGTCCTGAGTTCACGTGGGAGCGTGAAGACCAATTCAAGAAGAAATATCCACACCTCTTCACCAAGACCGCATCGTCGTCAAGTGCTGCATTGTGAGCCTTGAGGACAAGGCTCGTTTAACGGGGGAAGTCTATAACACCCTGTGTTTTCAAGTCATTGACGACGTCGATAAATCCGCAATGTACCTTTTGTATTGTACGCGTTTGCTTTAAATCATAAATGTTAAGCTAAATCGCGTAAGCTAAAAATTAGCGTTCAATGTAAACGGGCATCAAACAATTAAATGTTTACATCAAGCAAGGGTTATATAATTATTTTGAGGATAATTATTAACTTTGTTCATTTTATTTTTATCGGATACGTAAAGTGTATACGTTTCGCGATAAATTGCGTTTAGGCACTCCCGGAACCACCAAAACTTTTCTACGCTTCAACAAATACCCACTTTTATACCCAATACATAAAAATTACAAAATATATCATCTATATCATATCTTTGCCGAAATTCTTGCCATTTGTACAAGTAATATCATAAAACTCTTCCAAGTGGTCAAAAGAACACCATACTTCCATTTAATCCACACCATACCTAGTCATTCTTGTCTCTTTGACTTAGACCATGACCAAGGCCATCCCTACACCATACCATGTCCCCTTGGACTAGTCAATGGTCTTTGGTCTTGTTTTCCTTACTTTGACTAGTTCCTTATATATATAACATGCAATATCATAAACCCTTTACACTTAACAATTCATTTTCTTCCTCTTTTTCTCTCCTAAGGGTCACGGCTCACTAAGCCATCTCAAACCAACCATACAAAAGTTATATAACCTATTTTCATACACTCCCATATCATATCTAAGATACCTCAAAGTATTTTGAAGCCTTGATTAATTATTTACAAGTATTGAAGCAAGAAATCAAGATTAGGGTTTTATTTGGAAACAAGGGTTTTCTTAAGTGCAAGCTTGGGTTTTAAGGCTAAACACGGGTTTAGCATTTGTTTCTCATCATCATCATACATCATAAGGTCTACTTTAAACCTTTATGTTTTTAGTTTATGAGTTTTTATGTATTTGATATGCTATATAGTGAAATCACCATTAGGAATACTTTTGAACATGAAAAATATAATTTTTCTTGTGATTATGATTTTGTACACTTTCTCACATATTATGATGATGGTAATATCATGAAATAAAGGATATATAAGTCTTGTACAATCTTGGTTTAAGTATAAAAAGTTCATATGTAAACTTGTAAATAAAAGTTAAGTAAGAAAGTTTATGATTTCATGTAAAGAAGTATTTCATTCGGAGACTTGTTTTTTATATGATGTTCTTAGATATTTTGGACTGTTATCCCCTAATGTTGGGAGTTTGTTTGGTAATAAATTTGAACTATGTGTTTGTGTTTCATCACAATTTTTGTCATAAGTTTCGTACTTGTCGTCGAAAACGAACGTGTGACTCCCTTGAATATGCAATTTTTTGGTTTATGTATATTGTAATCTGTGTTAAGAACGATCCAATCCTCCGTCACCCTCGTGTTTCCGCCAATCACAGGGGTGACACATACAACCTGAATCCCAAATTTACTCCCTCTAGCATTAAAACTAGTTATTAAATCAATACTATATATATGCACTACTTTCTTTTCGATCTTTTACGCTTATCCTCATGAGTACCATTATTTATTTATATAAAAGTAATCTATATAAATGTTGACTATTTTTGATCACTTTAAGACCTACCATCCTAGAGAGGTCTCTATATGTATTTCATAAAGTTGTTTATATATGTTAACTACCCCCAAAATGGGTCACATCGGAAATGGGTCCGGGGCGTGTTACATCCAGATCAATAACACAAGATATATATAGAACAGACAAAAAAAAGTCTGTTTTTGTGTAAAACGATACATTAGGATTTAACAGAAGTAATTTTACATAAGCCTCGAAGCTTAACTTTTCACATTGATCAAAATACAAAGATTTTCCACCATAACAGATATCAAAATGAAATGCGTACAAAATCTAGTTATGCATGACATCCAATTCAAAACCACCAATGTATCATCGCACTCCGTGCTTATTGATCCCTCTGAAAAACATTGGCTTTAAAACGTCAACAATAATGTTGGTGAATTCATAGGTTTTGATAAATCATATATTGTTAGGACCACAAATCTCCCCAATTGGATGATAATGCAAAACAGCTTCGAGATATCATATAAATGTAATACGTTGCTCTAGAAGCTCATGACACTAGAACTTACGTATGTGAGTACCATAAATTAATGGCCTCCCAGTTGCCCGTAGAGTGATGTTCTAACCCGCACATCCTATAATCGACATGTATAGATAACGTTCTTGTTCAGTTGATAGCTATTCACTTTCCCGAACGGGGTTTGTCAAACCCAATAGATCTAGTCATAACATGTCGCGCTCGTAAATTAACAGTTCAAGATAAAGGGCTCAGATTAGGTTATCTCTACTTAGGCAACATGTAATCATAATATAAAACTTAACAAACTTGTGTCCAGTTGTAAAACATTGCATGATTTTTCACTCCCAAAAACTTTTATAAACAAAAGCATGTAAAACTGGGCTATGAACTACACTCTGAGTTCTGATAATCCAAATATCGCAGACCATGCGTCACTAAAAGATCAAATGCAACCTAAATTATCATAGTCGTATAAGTACCCGCGTAGTACTTATATCCAATAACATTGAAAGTAATTCGATAGATTTTACATCGTACTATCCGTTCGGTCGCTATCATAATTAAAGAGGTCATGACATACTTCGAGGAGTAGGACACTTTAAATCGAAAATCCAACAACTTCGTCCGAAACGCCATCCGAAGAGGCCTCATTATGAAAACTCCCTAGTAATATAGTACTTTGATAAGACCACTATAATATCTATATAGCTCAATCACCACTAATGGTTTTGTGTAAAATTTGTGTTTTAATAAGTTAAAACGTTTATAATTATCGTTTAGTAAAACTGGCTTAACTTTCCATAAGCGTTTTTAAACGCCGATTCTCGCGTTTCTTATGCCCATCTTTTCGTATCAAGACGAGTTATCATAAATTGACATTTTTGAATTTTCGACCTACTGGTGAACAGTAACTTTTACTGTTCACATCAGAAAACGTGAGTTTTATAAAAATCGTATTCGTCGTCGTAAAACCCGTAAATGTCAATTTTATTTCGTTATAGACTCCGTTTTAACGATTCTTGTTCGAGGACGTTCTCGGTATTTTGAAAGTTCTACATTTTTATAGGTTTAAACAAAAATAAACTTTTCTGTCATGAATAATAACTTTTATCAAATAGTTTTATAGAAAGTAATAATTGGTCGTAAACCGCGAAATTCCATAACTCTTTCGTTATAATAGAAAAAATTACGATTCTTATCATTTTTGGAATCCTAAAAATGTGTATTATTTATTAAAAATATTAACCCTTGCTGTTTATAATTTTTATAAAAATGTTTTTATAAAAATTTATTTACGACTTCGTTTATTAACGTATAACTTGTTTTTAACGAACTTTTTTCGTTATTAATGCCCGTTTAAACAGTTTCTACTTTTTCGTAATCGTCGTGAAATGTATTATCTATAAAAAAATAAAATTGGGTATGTTTAAGTCGAAATATTGGACAGAATGTTTATGCTAGTTTTTGTTAAGGCCATAAATAAGTATCCTTATTCTTATACTTTAACACTTTTTGTATTTTCACCACAGTCTTAAATGTCATATGTGTTATAAATCACCTGTTATACATATAATAATGTCCCATAATTCATATTTGCCCAAGGATCAACAAAGATCACAAGTTATTAACTTTACATGAAATCAAAAAACTTTCTTACTTAACTTAATTACAAGTTTACATATGAACTTTTTATACTTAAACCAACATTGTACAAGACTTATATATCCTTTATTTCATGATATTACCATCATCATAATATGTGAGAAAGTGTACAAAATCATATTCACAAGAAAAATTATATTTTTCATGTTGCAAAAAGTATACCCTAATGGTGATTTCCCCTATATAGCACATTATATATATAAAAACTCATAACATGAAAGCATAAAGGTTTAAAATAGACCTTATGATGTATGATGATGATGAGAAACAAATGCTAAACCCGTGTTTAGCCTTAAAACCAAAGCTTGCACTTAAGAAAACCCTTATTTTCTTAACAAAAACCCTAGCTTCCTTTTCTTGGTTAATACTTGGAAATGGTGATTCAATGCTTGCAAATGCCTTAGTATATCTTAGAATAGGTGTATATAGAAGTGTATGGATTGTATAAAAATTGATATGGGTTTGTGTGGTTGCTTGGTGTATGCCGTGAGCTTATATGAGCCAAAAGAGAGGTTTTGTTTGTTTTTCACTAAGTGTAAATGCATGAATGAGTCTTTCACTTGTTACTTGTATGTATAAAAGATGTAATCTTAGTCAAAGAGACCAAGCATGGTTCAAAGGATGGTCATTGGTCTTAGGTATGGCCTTGGTATGGTCTTTGGTCAAGGTAAGCTAGGTATGGTGCCATTAAAGAAGTATGTTGCATGTTTGACCAAAGTGGATGAGTTTTGTTATAATACTTGT
>BQNB010127179.1:0-19481 GCA_026074375.1 Tanacetum coccineum
TACAAGCATATTTTTGCCATTTTTGGTCTGTTTTGGGTTTAATTGGGTCTTTTTAGGCATAAACGGATATGTGTATTTTACACTTATCATTATCCCACTTCCATTGGGGTATCTCGGGTTATACCAACAAACCCGATGGCCTTTGGTGTTCGGCTTTGACCCTAGCACATGTTAAACATTTACTAACATAGGTGGTGATGTCGGCTTTCATATTGGGCCACCTATATAGCTCCTTCATGTCTTGGTACATCTTGTCAGAACCCGGATGGATGGAGTATTTTGATTTGTGGGACTCGTGCATGATCACTGTCCTCAAGTCACCATAACATGGCAACCAACTCCTTCCGTTTTAGCATAAGGTTCCGTCAGTGCAAGGTTCCAAATTTTCCTTTGGTATATCCTTCCTGATCATACCAGCTACATCTTCGTTCTTGAGATTCTCTGGTTTTTGTGCTTCGGTCTGAGCATTCAATATTTGTTTGGGAAAATCCAAACCAATATTCATCACTAAGGCTCGGACTCTTAATGGTTTAATTCTCTCTTTCCTGCTCAAAGCATCAGCAACAACATTTGCTTTCCTCGGGTGATAACGAATCTCACAATCGTAATCACTGAGCAACTCCAACCAACGAAGTTGCCTCATATTCAACTCCTTTTGGTCAAGTATGTGTTGTAGACTCTTATGATCTGTAAACACCGTATACTTGGTTCCATACAAGTAGTGCTCCAAATCTTTAGAGCAAACACCACTACACCAAGTTCCAAATCATGAGTAGTATAATTTTTCTCATGAATCTTCAACTGTCGTGATGCGTAAGCAATCACCTTCTCCTTTTGCATCAACACCGCACCCAATCCTTTATGCGATGCATCGCAATAAACAATGAAGTTCTCTGCTCCTTGAGGGAGAGCTAAGATAGGTGCGCTACACAAATTATTCTTCAATGTTTGAAAAGCTCCTTTTTGCTTGTCACCTCACTCAAAGGCGACTTTCTTCTGAGTGAGTTTGGTCATTGGCTTAGCAATTTTTGAAAATCCTTTAATGAATCTTCGGTAGTAACCGGTAAGACCTAAAAATTAATGAATCTTTGTTGGAGTCTTAGGAGATGCCCAATCTTTTATGGATTCGATCTTGGCAGGATACACGTGAATGCCTTAACTATCAATCACGTGGCCAAGAAATTGTACCTTAGGAATCCAAAATTCACATTTAGAGAACTTAGCATACGATTCTTCTTTCTTAAGCAATTCCAGAATTGCCTTCAAATGTTCTTCATGTTCTTTCTTGTTCTTTGAATAAGTTAGTATATCCTTTATAAAGACAATTACGAACTTATCCAAATACGGTTTGCACACCCGGTTCAAGAGATCCATAAATACCGCCGGTGCGTTCGTCAAACCGAATGGCATAACTTGCAACTCGTAATAACCATACCGAGTCTTGAATGCCGTCTTTAGAATATCTTTTTCGTGTACTCGAAGCTGATGATAACCCGATCGCAAGTCTATCTTAGAATAAACACTAGATCCTTGTACTTGATCAAATAAATCGTCGATCCTTGGGAGTGGATAACGATTCTTCACAGTTAGCTTATTTAATTCCCGATAGTCGATGCACATTCGAAATAACCCATCCTTCTTTTTGACAAACAAGATCGGAGCTCCCCAAGGTGAGGAACTGGGTCTTATAAAGCCCTTGTCGGATAGTTCTTGTAGTTGCTCTGACAACTCTTTCATTTTGGAAGGAGCTAATCGATAAGGTACTCGTGCTACAGGTGCAGCACCAGGCATCAAATCGACTTAGAATTCCACTTGTCGAGTCGGTGGAAGACCCGACAATTCTTTAGGAAACACTTCAGGAAAATCTCGAACAATTGTTACGTTCTCAAGTTGCTTCTCCCCCGACTTGTCTTCATTCTCCTTTGTAGTAAGATGTGCCAGAAAGACATGATGTCCTTTGAACAAATATTTCTGAGTTTTGGTGCATGAAATGATGTTCAAACGAGTCTCGTTTCCCTAATTGCTTCCGTCACCATGGACAATTAAGGTTTCACTTCCTCAGGGAATACAAACGATCTTCTCGGCATAAGCTATTATGGCATGATACATTGACAACCAATCCATACCAATTATGACGTTAAAATTTCTAAGTTCTACGGGCATCAGGTCGATGTTGAACGGATGATTTAGTAAATTCTCTAATGGCGAGCAAATTTGATAGCGAATTGTCCTAGGGCGACTAGTGATGTGTCTTAGTTTTTTGGCTTAGGATTTGGTATAAGATGATGTCAACTTTATAGTAAGATGGAGTGAAGGTCTGCTTAGTTGCTATGGTTACTAATTCGATTTCCAGAAGTAATCACGTTTTATGAATACGAACACAGTACATGATATAAGTAGGAAATTATTTTCTTGCCAAGAAGTTTTTAGAGTGACTACTCGTACTTTCCTGAATTATACATAGTTGATCAGGCCATGTATAATTGAGGACTAACGATGCATTGTTCATTTTCGTCAAAATAGCGTTATGATTTCATGATATTTAAGAGAGTGGGTTGCCCAATTAATTTAGGGAATTAAAGTAAATTTGATGAAATTTTCACAACACATTGATTTGATAGATAATTTGAAATCATTCGTACAACGGAAATTTAAGAGAAACACAACAAAAACTCCTAAGGAGATTAAGTTTAAAGTAGTTCCAACTTAGGGTTTACTAGGAAAGCAAGACAACTTTCTCTTTTAAGCGTCAATCTCATCCTTAGTGTTGTTAAGGTCTTGTTCGGTTTCTCCTCCTCCAAAGGCATGCACTACTCCACGTGTTCCAGTACCTCCAGTTTGGTTTTCATGGTTTTGGTTCTTTTGCTCTGGGCAATCATTCCTGTAGTGCCCTTGATTCCCACATTTATAGCAAGTAGTCTTCTGAATTGCCCCAGTGCCCCTTTGGTTGTTAGCAGCATTGGCATTTGTAGAACTCCTACAATCACGGGCCAGATGGCCAACTATGTTGCACTTGTGGCATTTGGGAGCACATGGACCATCATAGTGATAGTTTCATTTAGAACACAACAGCTTAGATCCGCCGTAACGTTTCTTCTCCCCGTGCCCTACAATGTAAGCTTTGCCAGTATTTTGCCTCTTGTTCGGCTGTTGTTGGTTCTGATTGTTCTTAGAAGTGTTATCCAACTTCCTCTTGTTCTCAGCATGTCATTCAGCAGGAGTGCTGATCTTTTTGTCCATTAGTTTGGTTACAAATTCAATTGCATCTGGCATTGTCTTAGGCTTAGATGCCCTCACCCCTCCATGGATCATGTCCACACGTTTATGAAACTTCACTATTGGACACTCACTCTTGTAGTGTCTCAGACTTCCACACTTATAACAGGTGCGAGTTCGTTGACTCCTAGTAGTAGTAGGTGTTTTACAATTTTGGATTATGTGGCCAATGATATGTGTAAAAACACATATCCTTTCTATATCAAAAATGTCCTTAAAAAGATAAAATTATGCATAAAATGCTTGTATATTTCTTGTTTTGTCTTTGTGATTGTGTAGGTACGGATATTACAAATAACACAAGAAAACGGTCAAAAACCGGACAAACACGGACACGAGAACGGAAAAGAGTGCACAAGAGCCGGGGATTTGATTGCTGAGAGATCAAGTGGTCAATATAAAGTCAACTCTTGGTCAACATTGGTCAACCACAAAAAGACAAAACCCCAAAAATACCAAATCAGTCCTTAATGTTAAATCAAATCTCACCAAAAGTCCCTAAAGCCCTAACACCGTTATCTCTTTATAATATAAGAGATAACGGTCGTTATCCTTTATAACTTACCCCTTATAACCAAGCCCAAACCTCACCCGGCCCAATCCCATTTCTTTTTATAAACCCAGGTCAACGACCTAACTTCCCCGAGTCAAACCCCCCATCTAACAGTTAAAAAAGGCGCGTAATCCCTTTTACTGTTCATCATCGTCTTCGCGTTTAACCCTCCTCAAAATCATAGGGTAAATGGCAATTGATGATGTGGCTCTATGATTCGAGTACCAAGGTACAAGCTGGCAGAGTTAGACGTCATAAGAGGCTCTCATTGGTCGAAGCCCACAAGAAAGGACACGCGGATATTGAAAGAAGCACACCAATGATTGGATTTTTGCACTAAATTTAGTGCAAAAGAAGCACAAGTACTCTGACATACGGAATGCCACGTTGGCAATCCGTGTGCTCATCATATCAAATCCAACGGACCATAAATGAGATCAAATGATTAAGGGCTAAGATCATGGATAAGAGGAGCGGGCTAGACTCCTAGAAGCTTCACTCCAAGGCTATAAATAGAGAGCAAGCCTCACACACACAACATCTTTCTTTTTCTAGCTTTTAATAGTAGCTTAATTTAGTTTTAGCTAATGTAATTTTAAAATTCAGTTTTTCATCTTATTGTAATCTTCATTTCCAAAGTTTTATATTCAGTTTTAAATCAATAAAATCATAGTTTACTTATTTACTATCTGTTTTTACTTATCTCAAATGCTTCTATTCAATTATTTCAAAATATACTCTTATAAGCTCTTCATAAGCTCTCTGAGTCTCTAAGCTCAGATTGAGCTCAAATTAGTCATTTAATATACTTAAATATTTAAAATCAGTTAATACCTATGCTTAATAAGGATTTTGGTTGCTTGGATGATGAACTAGCAATGGAAGAGTTTATAGGACTTTACTAGCTTATCCTTGTGATTAGTTAGAGCTTATTGACAGCTCTTTGAGCAAATCAAGCCTTTGTTTAGCTAAGGCTTTTGTAAGTCTTCTTTAAATTTCAAGTCTCTTAGCTTAATAATTGCATTTGCTTATTTTCAGCTTATTTTCTTGCTTAATTATGGTTATTCTGGTGTTATTGGTGCTTAATAAGGTATGTTTGTTATCTGTTTCTCCCGTTTTCAAGTTTTATATGTCTAGATCATAGGTTTTATTAATTTTGTCTCTTAAATCATTAAAAATCCAAAAATATTAGCATAACTATTAGCTTATTGATTCTGGCTTATTTGATTAGTGTTATAAGTTCATAAGGTCTGTTAAAAGTTATTTAACATCTGGTATTTGATTTTTGTGCTCTAAATCTCATATCCAATGCTTTAAAATGAAACTGGTTGAATTTAAAGGGGTGTTTGGCTTAGCAGTGAACTAACTGAGAGTTTAGTACTGCTTGGTGATTCTTTTGGATCTTTAATCTGAATTTGAACTTATTGTTAGGATTAATAAGGTTGAATTTAGGTAGTTTGGTTTAGTTTTAAAATTAAGTGTTTGTAAGTTTTTATAGTCTAGACTTTGAATATGTTAGTATAATTTTAGTCTAGTTTATATCTTAATTTTTAGTAAGTAAAATTAGTTTTTAGGTTTTCAAATTTCATGCACAAGTAGATAGTAGGCCAAATTTAATAAGTCGGGGCTTATTTTGTCTTTAAATGCTAAATTAGTCATCTGTTTTTGATCTGCAACTTAGGACTTTTCCTTTTTCATAAATTTTCAAAAAAAAAATTAAGTAGTCTGCCTGCATGTCCTTTTTCAGTTAGTTTTTTCTCAGCCTTATTGGTTTTCAAAATAATTTTTAAAAGTAGATTTAGATAGCTTATTAGCTGTAGTATAAGCCTGCATAAGCAAGATTCCCACAGGGATCCAATAGCTCATTGAAAAATAAGCTTAAAAGTCCTTGCAGGGCCTGTTTGGTTATAAGATTTTCATTAAGTGCTTATTAGAGCATAGTAGCTTATAGCTTATAGGTTTAACTTAATTTTTGCTTAGACGAGCTCATTAGGATAGATTAAATTTGTTCTTAGCTTTCTAAAGTCAGAGTTAGCTTATTTTAGCTTTTTCATTTAAACCAAAAGCTCCTAAGTCAGTAACTATTAGCTTTTTCATAGTGCTTTTTCTTTGCTTATTTGTATTTCAAAATGAATTTTCTATGCAATTTTAAGTAGTCTTTAGGATAAGCTCTAAGTAGGTATAAGCTAGTTTGCTTAAAACTTTTGTTAGATAGCTTAAATTCCAGCTCAAAGTTGCATCAAATGGCTGTTTGGTTTAAAATTCTCTATAAGTGTTTATTTCAATTTTCAGTTCATTTCTTATTTCCTTGTGCTTATTTCCTTTTCAGTTTAGCTCATTACTATATTAGTAGCTTATTTTTACATTAGTAAAGCTTATTTTAGCCTTTTGAGTCATTTAAGTTTTGATAAAAGCCAAAAATAATATAGTTTAAGTGATTTGTTGTCTAAAAAGCTATTTTTCAGCTTATTTTTCTAGTTTCTCCCAAAGTTATTTTTACAAAAGTTTTTAGTTTTTAGATAATCTACAACTTTGTTTTTATAAGTTTTCAAAAAAAAAAGGGAAGATGGAAATCGGGGGTGAGGAAGGCTCGAACCCCCCGACCTCAACATCCTCAACCTTTATAGCAACACAACACACACACTCACTCCCAACGTGCCCTGGGGTCTTTTTCATTCTAAGTTTACAAAGTCTATTACTTATATACGTTTTTGCCTCTTTAGTACAATAAGTTGTTTAAGCTTATTACACAGCTTATTCGATAAGCTGTGTAACCAAGCTTATTTTTCCTAGGATCTTATTAGTTCAAGCTATTTTCTATAATTTTTCCAGAATTTTTATAATTAGTTTAGTATTTTTAAACATTTATTTTTATTAAAAACTTTAAAAAATCATAAAAAATAGAAAAATAATCAAAAAAATATAATTCTTTTTTAGAAAATTTTCTTTTATCATATAGTTTCTAGGAAAAATAGTTTTGTTTCCGTAGGGTTAAAATTGCAAAATTTCAATTTTTAAAGAACGGGATTCGTTCCCGTTCACGTTTTTCGTGTTTTTAAGCTCATTTCAATTCCGTTTTTGTTATAGTTTTCTTTAAACTTACTTTTTAGTCAATTAGAGTCTATTAAAAGAGAAAAATTCATTTTAAGTTTAATTTTGGAAATTTAGGGTTTTTAATCACCGTTTAGGGTTCCCGTTTTGCGTTTTTAGTTTAAGTTTAAATTCCCGTTATTAAAGTTAGGCTTAATTGTTCTTTAATTTGTTCAATTTTAGGATTTTAGGAAACAAATCATCTTTAAACCAATTTAAATCATTGTCCGAACAACAAACGTGGTCTCAATTTCATAAATCGTTGGGGAATAACGACCCGGGAATCATACTTCCCGGTTAAACGTGTGATATATTTTTGTGTGAATTTTCCTCAAGGGTAACTTGGGAATTTTCTATACTTTGGTATTATTATACGTATACTATAATTGCAACATCATATATCAACATTTTTTTAATCTTATAATTTAAGTTAACCCACTTAAGATTGAGAGCTAAGCAAGTTTGTCAAACCTTTTAAAAAATATTGTCTTGCACGATTATCGTGTTACTAGTTCATGTTATAAACTGTGTCACCACTATATATTAAACACTTTTATTTTTTTAAACTCTCAAGAAGGTCTCTAGGATATGTCATCCTATTATCTTGCTTAAACATAGGTTGTCTAAACAAGAAAAAAGATCATAATAACACATTAGTATATAAGAAAAGGAAAATGTGTTTTAAAACTTAGTTTGTGCTTACTTTAGTCTAATTCATAATCACAACTAATAAATATTTGGATTAAAATGAACTTAGAATTTCTTGTAATTCTAAATTTGAAAGATTAACTTTCTTGGTAAGAAAACACTTTCATTTTGAAGTTTTATCTTCGAATAAATTTTCACATTAACATTAACTTGAAATGAAAATATTCGCTCTAGTCAAAAGTTTGAAAATATTATATAAACATGTAGTAGTTTCGAAAAAGATTCGTAATGCTTAAAAATGACTAAGATAATTTTGTGAACTCTTTAGAAGTCAAAATCTAAGCATATTGTGCACAATAACTAATAAGTTTTTCTCACATATAAAATATACAACAATACCAAAGAAACAAGTAAACTCATCATTTTAAATGATCTCACACTTAAGACTAGTCTTAGTCTTAATAAAACACATTAGCAAAATATTTATTTCTTTTCTTTAAAAAGAGTGTTAGTGAGGGTCAAGAAAGATTTCGGATATATATCAATTCATTATTCAAATTATGATTGATATTATCTTTCGAATCTAATTGCCAAGTTCTTTTGAGTTTGGATATGAAATCGGATTCATTATTTGTCTAGCTTCAAGATTATATCAAAACCATAACAAAAGATATTATCTCGAATCTACATACTCAATCACACTAGGTTGATATGAAAATAATGTCATCTCTTTCAAAGACAAAAAGAATATACATCGGTTCATAACTCACACTTGTGATAATGATGTTATATTGAGTCTATATGTCCAATAGGTGTGTTCCTATTATTAATAATAACATGTTTAAAATGCACATCAAAGTAGGATTGACGACTTGGATGTTTCGTCCGAGATATTCAAGTAATTTACCTTGCAATGCATTTGCTAAAGTTATCATTTCTGAAAATCCAAACACGAGCAAATGCACAATATATGTAACTTTGCTCATACAATTCAAAAGCACGAATCAAGACTCAAATCCACTTTTTGTTATAACCTTTTCTCTCAATACCAAATAAGCATAACATTATTTTTAACTAAGTATTTAAAACGAGAACAATTCAATTATCTAAGATTAGGATTAGGAATTATGGAACATATTCTATAAACCTTTATTTTGCTTTCTTTCTATAAGTGATCATAAGTGGACTTCGAATATAACGATGATTATTATTCAAACGATAATTAATCTCATTATTCTATCCAATTACAAATGTTTGAAATATGAACATGGAGTCGAGATTAGAATTTATCTAGATAACAAAAATATCAATAAAATGACCATATATATTTTCCGAGTCTACATGTTTAACTATTTTTAGTTATTACATGAAATTATGAAATCGATCATAACACGAAAAGAATAATCATCGAATTGCAATTCACACTTGTATTGAAGATGCTTTGTTAAGTATATAGTGTTCAAATATTGTGTTTATTAAATAGGTCAAATTATACAAGCTAAACATAACACACTCCAAGTAGGATCGACAACTTAGAAATTCCATCAGGAACTTCACGAGTACTCCAACGTAATAATCAAAACTTGGACGTCGAATCCGAAAATTCAAACCGAGAACCCTTATAACATATATAAGCTTCTCCCATTGCCAAAAAGTTAACACCATCGCCCAAATAATGGGAAATCGAGTTTTGTCTAATTTTTGGACACCAAAGGATCAACTGAATCGTCCATACTGATATTTCATAAAGATATGCAAATATGGCATACTTATAGCGCTCTCATGTAACATTAATGCACATTGTCACACTTAAAGCATACTCCCTAAGTCAATAGAATTACCTCAATATTGATTAAATCTCACAGCTTTGCTTGCTTCCTCATTTAAACCTTATATTTTACACAACATGATTTAGTATTATTAGACCGAATAAAACATATTAGTTGAGTCTTAGTTATGCAAGTATTAGTGGATACAATTAAAATTTCAACTGTTCAAACAACGTTCATTAGCCAAATGTGGGAAATCTATTCTTCTTAAAATAGAAATGACTACTGAAATCTATTGCACTAGAAATTCAATTTAACTTAACGGTTGAATTGCTTCTGGAAAGGAAGTTGGGTTCATGGTATAACCCATAAAAATAGTCGAGTTTAGCCTGAATTGAGAAACACTAGTGATAGTCTCATATTTATTCTATAACTTGATTAAAGACTTTCTAAATATGCCTAATGTTAGTTTACATTGATGAACTTTGTATTTCATTAGGATTGCTTATTAAACAAGTAGTAATTAGGATTCTCCTTAGTCGATCTTGACTACTTGCACCTCGCATATGTATTTTGGTGATTTCAAAATGTTAACTTGTTCTCGTGTGATATGAGTATACTTCTTCATGCTATTTTGATACTCAATGATTACTTGCTTAATTGTTGAATGGATAATTATTTGGACGGTTTTGTTTTTGGTTAGCAATCCTGATTTAATATCTCTAAGTTTATCTTTAAGATATATGTTATTAAATGTTAAATGATAACATGTTTTGTATGATATATGCATGTGACGTAATCATAGTGTTATATGACCTTTTATATGATCTACGTGTTTTTCTTGTGCACCCAGACTATATTAATTGTTATAATTAATACGTTTAAGTGACTTAGTGTCATTTGCATGTGTCTTTTGCATTTAGAGTATTACCTCGTGTCACTAAAATTTATCGAGTACACATGCATAATCATCTTAATCCCTAAAGGTTTTCGTTTAGATCACTTGGATCTTATCAATTCATTTACTTGATTCTTTCCTTCACAAAAAACACATTTATCGTCACTCGCTGTACGATCAAATAATAAAAACTCCTCAAAGTAATTCGTTCCCACTCTTTTGTTAATATATCAACCATTTTCTATCTTTAAGGATCCGCTCCTTAACTATAAACGGTTATATCACTCATTTTTCATACCTAATTTATTTCACAAAAAACCTCAATCACGCCTCTACACTATATAATGGCTAACATATTCCTCTCCACCATTTTCCCGCTACCACCATTAAGATAAATGATGTGGTCCTGTTTTACAACGATCAAAAAAAACTCTCAAATAAATATTATATTTATAGAAATACAATATACGAAAGCAAAGTATCATACAAATATTCTTAGGAAAGAATATAAGTAATCAACAACGGTATCGTTTCCCCGTGGATGTGAATGTAAATCTTCTACGTTCTAAGTTGTAAATCGAGCTTGATTTGTCAAAAATTTTTTGAATTTGGTTCAAACTATTTTATACATAAAAATTAAACTAATATTAATTCTAATATTAAAAACTAAAAGATTAAACTAAAATTGATCTAAAAGATATAAATGACAAATATGCTTGCTAAGTAACGTGAAATGTTCCTTATGTGCAGGCTTATGTTTAACGAATTAAAATTCTTAAAAACAAGTTTCAAGAATATTAAAGTGACAAGTAAAGTAAAATGCTTTTTTAAAATAAATGACAAGTAATTAAATGCATTAAAAGTAAATGACGGTAATGTAAAGTTGGAACTTTCAAATGACTATTAATTTTTTAAACCTTTTTAAATCCGTACTTAAATTCCAAATCACTAATCACTTCACAAGCACTAATAAAACTACTCGCTACTCATAACGATAAAATAAGCAAAAAAACTACTTTTGAAATAAAAACTAGAATAAGCTAAAAAGCTATCAAGGCTTTTTCGAAGAAAGGATGAAGAATATAAGCTTATAAATAAGCCACTTCTCAAATAAGCTACAAGTACCCTTCGAAATAAGCCCTAGCTTAATAAGCTATAAGAAAAACTAGTAAAGTTTAGAACTTTATGACTAAATAAGCTAAATAATAAGCTCTCGAAGATAAAGGTGCTCAAGACTTAATGAATAAGTCGAGTAGGAGACTCATGACACCCTTTTTAGCATTCGAATCGAGCTTAATCAAACAATAAGCACTTTTGAAAAAGTAAAGACAAGAAAAGAGAAAAAGATGAGATAAGCAAAAGCTATTTTAGAATTTATTCTAAAGACAATAAGCTAATAAAAAGATGAAAACTTTAGATCTAAATCTACCCGAAACTAAGGTGTTCAATCAAGTGAACTTGGATCGGGTATATTTAAAGATTTAGATCTAAGAAAAATAAGCTAGAATTAAAAAGCAACAAACTTTATGCTAGAAAATAAGCTAAAAATAATAGATCTACTATTTTTAGATCTAATCCACCCGAAACTATGGTGTTCAATCAAGTGAACAAGAGACGGGTATATTTAAGGATTAGATCTAAAAACAATACGCTAGAAAAATAAGCAATAAAAAATAAGCTAAAATAAGCTCACTCGAAAAACTCTAAATCAAAAATAATATAAAATAAGCTAGTCTAAATAAGCTATTAAAGAAGCTTATTAGAATATAAGCTTAAGAGATTGGATCCAAAAATAAGCTATAAGCATGAGCTTATTTGGAAATAAGCAAAAGAAAAGAAAGAGTAGAAGAATAAGCATAAAAAGAAAATAGGCATTAAGAAATAATAAACATTTAATAAAAACAAACCTTAAACATCTTCATTAATAAGCTCAAAATCTTGATTACAATAAGCTAAATAAGCTTTCATAAACTTTTACAAAAAGCTAAAAATTATACTATACTACTTTTCACGACTTTGTCTTGATTTTAAATATTATGCACTCTTGATCGCGATGAACTCGTAAATACCCGTTTTTGCTCCATTTTTAATCCTTTTACTTGCAAGACATAAAAATACAAAACAAACATATTTGCAATATAAGTAAGCGAATTTTAGTATTTTTAGTCCGACTAATAGTGTTTTACGATGTACAAAAGATGTGTATTTTAGCGAATATCAAATTCTCCACACTAAGCCATTGCTGGTCCCATACGCAATGTAAATAAAACACGCCCGGAAATAAATAATTAAATCCCCTTTTAACCTATGACCCCTCACAATCAAACAAGAACAGAAAAGGTCCATTAAGAAGGTTCAAAAATCATCTATTTCGAAAGCGCCCCCGTTTAAACCACTTATTTATTAATAGAAAAAAACTAAGATAACAATTACATAAAATTATTTAAAAGGCTTTAAGAACGGGAGTTCGTCATCCTTGATTTTCACAATCCCCAAACTAAGCTTAAAATGAAATCACAGTTAAATATAAGATTAGATGCTAACACTACTCATAAATTCGAACTCGGGACCTCTTGTGTAGAAACCAATGACTCTAGCCGTTGGGCTAGAGCATGGTTCGAATAATTATTTTAATGCATTTTAAAATATATAAGAGGTTAATATGGTCTGGGTCAATTCATTAATATAAATGGTTCAATAATGGCGAAACGGTTCAAAATAAAAAGGTTCAAATATAAAGGCCGGTACCGGAGGATCTCGTAATTTCGCGCTCTTTGCAATGGTTGATGAGAATATTTACGACTTCGTTTGAACCTCATAAACATAAAATGTCGTCAGAAAGTCACCCAAAGTTACTGTTTTTGGTCTTTGTTTTAAATCCTTTGTACTTGTAAGACATAAAAACATAATACAAACATATTTGCAACATATTTATCCATATTTTAGTGTTTTAGTCCGTTTATTAGCATTTTCCGGGGTACAAATGAAGTGTGTTTTATCACACATCAAAATTCCCCCACACTAAGCCATTGCTGGTCCCACACACAATGTAAATAAAACACGCCCAAAAATAAATAATTAAATCCTCTTTTAACTTATGACCCTTCACAATATTCTTCCCTCACAATCAAACAAAACATAAAAAAAAAAAGGTCCATTAAAAAGGTTCAAAAATTATTTATTTCGAAAGCGCCCCTGTTCTTAAAACCACTATTCATTAATAATAAAACTTAATAACAATTTAAATAAAATTATTTATAAGCCTTTAAGAACAGGGAGATTCGTCCATCTTTGATTTTTCACAATCCCCATACTAAGCTTAAAACGAAATCACAGCCAAATATAAGATTAGATGCTAAAGCTACTCATAAATGCTAACTGTGTAAGTATAAACTTAACTTTTCGCTCCCTTATTCCTAAATCCTCTAAGAATTTTTATTATTATTATTGTGACAAATAAATTAATGTCTTATTCACATAAATAACCCGATTTAGACCACAATTAGTTTGAAATCCTTTCCTAAAGAGACGATATGGTGAGAATAAGGTCCACATTAAGGTTCTAATTTCGCATGATTTAGGGGTTATCCTTTTTATTTCATCCGCAACAACTCAACTACGAGTCCAGAGACGGAGGCTTTATTTAGATAACCCCGGAATTGAAATTTGGCTTTATTATTATTATTATTGCAACATTATTAAACATCGGTCCTTTAGAAGGCTGCAACATCGGTTGTGAGCCGGCAAGATGCAGCAAACATATTTCGACCTCGGTAATTTCCTCGACCTTTTAGAAGGCTGCAACATCGGTTGTGAGCCGGCAAGATGCAACAAACTTTTATCAGTCTCGGATTATTATTACTATGTGCCTTATTTAGAAGACTACCACATCGGTTATGAGCCGGCAAGAGGTAGTAAACTTTTATCAGCCTACAGTTTTTATTATTATTATTATTACCTCCACCCTTTAAACGACTGTCACATCGGTATGCGAGCCGACCATGATCCAGAAGTCTTATTTCGGCTTTGATTTATTTCATAATTATTATTATTATAGCCAAATTTCAAGTCCTGTGGTCTTTTAACAACTGCCACATCGGTATGCGAGCCGACCATGGTCCAGGAGTCTATTTCCCCACAACACTGACAAAACCTTGATGTGTACCTTACTTTCACCAGAAGGAATCTCTATGAAGTGATTTAAACTAAGAATCACAGAAACCAAAGAAACTTTATTTATTAAACAATTATATATAAAGGTGAAACAAGCTAATGGGAGAAAAAGCCACAATTAACACTTATGAGCCTTAAAGAAATCCAACTATTCTATGTTTAGCATCAAAACTTATATTCTACTCTATCATCTCTTGTTCTTCACAATTTAAAATTTCTAATAAAGAAACTCGTGAATACTTAGCCTGATGAATCAAGATCGGCTCTTTAACAAGTCACATAGACTGGCAACAATCTCAACTCTAATAAATCGATCTTCGCATATTTAAAATCAAATATGGGAACTTGCAAAGTCTTGACTTTTTTAAGCTAGACTTGCTTTTTATAGCTCCTTGTATAAAAGATTAGCAAAAATCAATCTATTTACAGTTAAGGAGAAAGCTAAGATATAAAACCGGTCGGGTCAAAATTTACTTTTCGTTCTCACCAACGGAAAACCTACATTCGTGTCAACTATTTTCTATTTTTTTATCATCCTTATAATTTTGTGGGAAAATGGGGTACGTGAGAACAACGGGCAAAAGTAGGTAAGATCATATCGAAGATATACTACCCCATACTAAAATTAAACATTGTCCTCAATGTCCTAGCCTATGACTTTAAAACCCCATACTAGAACTCAAATAGTCGAATACATAATCCAAGCATGGAGAAAGTATCATAAAAATCTCAAGCCGTTTATCAAGTATGCTAAAAGATAAATATTAGTCGATAATAATCTAGGATATCGGATTTTTCCAAACTAATGGCAAGCAAAGGCTAGGAAGCTCGATCGGACCAGGACAAAACACAGAACACGAGAGTCTTCAAAATTTTTGGGTCCATTCTACAAATAATCACAAGTACAAACAACAAGAATCGGAAGAGTATAAGCCTCCTCACATCACATTAAATAAGAAAGAATATAGTAGGATAAGCATGGGGTGCCTCCCACAAAGTGCTTTGTTTTTGGTAATCGAGTCACATAGCTTGACTCGATCCCTAAATTTTATTCGTCCTTAAAGAAAGTTTGGAGATCCTGGACTACCTTGGGTGGTAAGTCCCCTCCGAAGTAATGCTTCACACGATGACCATTCACCTTAAAGTTTGGACCATCGGGTTGAGATAACTCGATGGTTCCATATGGAAAAACATTGGTGATGGTGAAAGGTCCCGACCAACGAGTTTTAAGCTTTCCCGAGAATATCTTTAGACGAGAGTTGAAGAGTAAAACTCAATCACCAACATTGAAAATGTGGTTTTTGATCTTTGAGTCGTGAAGCTTCTTTGTCCTCTCTTTATATATCAAAGAATTCTCGTAAGATTGATCACGAAGCTCATTAAGTTCATTAAGTTGAAGCTTCCGGTGATCACCCGCGGTTTGAAGATCGAAATTAGCATGCTTCAAAGCCCAATATGCTTTATGCTCTAACTCGATAGGTAAATGGAAAGACTTTCCATACACTAACTTGTAAGGCGTACAACCAATTGGTGTCTTAAAAGTGGTACAAAATGCCCATAAAGCGTTATCTAGTTGGTCGAACCACGAGGCACGGTTTCTCCAACCGTCCTTTCAAGAATACGTTTTAAGCCACGATTGGACACCTCTACTTGACCGCTCGTTTGAGGGTGATAAGCGGTAGAAAGACGATGAGTGACCCCATACTTAGACATTACTTTAGCAAATTAATCATTACAAAAATGGGTCCTACGATCGCTTATAATAGCTCTAGGTGTTCCGAATCGGGCGAAAAGAGATTTTAAAAACTTAACTACAACTCGAGCATCATTTGTGGGGAGCGCCTTCGCTTTCACCCACTTCGAAAGATAATCAACAGCAACGAGGATGTATTTATTCCCATGTGAAGACGGAAATGGTCCCATTAAATCGATACCCCATACATCGAAGATTTCACAAACTTGAATAGCGTTTTGAGGCATCTCATCTCGTTGGGAAATTTTGCCTTGTCTTTGACACGTATCACAAGATTTGATCATAGTATGGGCATCTCGATATATGGTCGGCCAAAAGAAACCGACATCAAATACTTTTTGAGCGGTGAGATTGGCATTATGATGGCCCCTAGTGGGTCCTTCATGACAAGCTTTGAGGATATCATTAGCTTCTTGCCCATGCACACACCTTCGAATGATTTCATCCGCACAAATACAAAAAGATAGGGATCGTCCCAGAAATAATGTTTAACGTCCTTAAAAAACTTCTTCTTTTGTTGAGTCGTTATTCCTTTGATGATAAAATTCCCCGCATGGAAATTTGCAAAGTCCGCAAACCATGGGGTACTTCCACTAGATATTACACCAAGAGTCTCTAAAGGAAATTTTTCATTATGTCTTTGTTTTCTAATACATCCTTATGAGGATTCTCAAGTCTAGATAAATGATCGGCCGCGAGGTTCTCACTTCCTTTTTTATCACGGATGGTGATATCAAATTCTTATAGGAGGAGAACCCACCGGAGCAACCTGGGCTTGGCGTCTTGTTTATTCATAAGGTATTTTAAAGCCGAGTGATCCATATACACTATGATTTTAGATAAGACAAGATATGGCCGAAACATTTCAAAAGCATACACTACGGTAAGTATTTCTTTCTCCGTCATAGGGTAATGAATTTAAGATTCGGTCATCGTCTTACTAGTATAATGTATAGGCTGAAAGTGATTCATCTTTCATTGTCCTAAAATCACACCAATCGCGAAGTCGATAGCATCACACATAAGTTCGAAAGGTAAGTTCCAATCTGGGACAACTAAGATCGGAGCTTCAGTAAGCTTCTTTTTAAGAGTCTTGAAAGCATCAATACAATCCTTAGAAAACACAAGCGGTGTTTCCTTCTTAAGAAGATGAGTCATAGGTCTAGCTATTTTGGAAAAGTCTTGGATAAAACGCCAGTAAAAACCCGCATGACCTAGGAAACTCCTAACACCTTTTACGGTAGTCGAGTGAGGGAGCTTAGCGATAACATCGAATTTAGCAAGATCGACCTCAATTCCCGACTTTGAAATTTTATGACCTAACACAATTCCTTCTCCACACATAAAGTGGAACTTCTCCTAATTTAGAACTAAATTCGTGTCTTCATACCTTTTTGGCATCTTTTCTAAATTAGAGAGGCACGAATCAAAACTATCCCCAAAAACCGAGAAATCATCCATAAACACTTCCATAGTCTTTTCGATCAATCATGGAATATGGACATTGATAAGTGTTAAATTGTATACATTAAATACCAGGGATTTCGCCAATAAAAGCCAAAAACATGCCAAAAGATAGGAATATGTGTGCTTTTGTGTCATAACGTGCAGGAAAGGATATCAAAGTCAAAAAGAGTAAAAACAGACCAAAACCGATAAGAAATGAAGAGACAAGTGATCAAGAGAGAGATTTAAAGCAAATTTCAAAAGCCGGATCAAGAACATAGTTGAGAAAAGTCAAGAACACAAGAGAAAAGGACAAAAAAATTAAAGGAAATGACCATTTTGCCCTTACAATGAAAGATGAAATTACTAAAATACCCTTTTGGGCCTTTCTACAACAAAAGCCCATTAAAAAGCCCAAAACAAAAGTCCATTTCCTGGTTTCTAAACTACAAGGGCTAGTATTGACAACTTTCAAAGTTATTTTAACACTACAATTGTGGAAATGAAACGCAAGGGCTAGATGTGTAATTACCCTAAAGATTCAAACAAGACGCGGGTTTAAACCTTTCTATAACCGCCCCTAACCTCTTTTCCCGCCAAATCCCGAAACAAACCCAAATTCCTTTTTCTCCTTTCCTGTTCCTCCTCACCTCATCCAACCTCGTATTTACCCACCTCCATGTCATTTCTATGACGTGGCAGCATCTTATTGGTCCGAACACATCATTAATCATCATCAACGGCTTAAAATCAAACCAAAGAGATCCAACGGCTGTTAAGGAGTGAAGCTCTCATCTTCTCATCATCCTTTTCTATAAATAGAAGCTTAATCATTTAGTTTTAAGTAGTAGTTAGTTTTTAGAGAGTTAGAAAAATTTCTTTTGGAATTTCCTTTTCGTGTACTGTTCATTGTAGCAATTAAGATTTTTTTAAAATCCTTCAATACAGTTGTACTGCTTGTTATTTCTCTTGTACTCTTTGTTCTTAAGCAATAAAAACTAGTTGAGATGTGTTTGTTCTAAAGTTTTCAAGTAATAAGCTGTTTTGAATCAATAAGCTTGTAATAAGCTCATTTTAGCTTATACTGTTTCCTCTAGTTCTCAAGTTGTTCAAACTTTATAAAAAGACTTTTGAATACTGTTTTTTGTCTATTGTAGTTCAAAAATGTTCATTTGAATTCATATTGATCAAGTTTAGAAGCATCAAGGATTAATAAGCTAATTACAGCTTATTGAGCTTATATCTTGTTGGTTTAGAGGCAAGGTGCCACATTAGGTTTTGATTTGAGGTCACTCACTCAGAAAGAGTGACCTAGTGTCTGAGACTACATAAATCAATGTTTTATTGTTTAAATTTCATCTTAGTTTAATTTTAGCTTAAATCATTTGCTAATTCCTATTCATCCTTGTTCATTCCTCTTCAAACACGTTTGTTTAGACTTATTTTCTAGCTGTCTTAAGTGTTCATTAGTGAAAACTTGTTTAATTTCAATTTGTTTTTTAATTCTATCATTTAGTGATAAGTAGCTAGCTGATGAATTAGCTTATTCCTATTAATAAGCTTTAGTTTTTATAGTTAAACTAGCTTAAATAGGTGAGTTTCAGAGTGAGTAGATATAAGGTTCTAGTAGTTTTAGTTTTAAAATAGATTTTGAGAGGAATTCATTTGTGACAGTACCTATTAACTAGTGTTTAGATATAAGGTTCTTAGTACACATCTTAAACTTCTTATAGCTTCTTTTGGTTTTCATTTTTATGTAGCATTAAGCTAGAAATAAGCCAAAGAATAGAAAAGTTAAATTTCAAAAGATAAACCTTAGTTTCTGTTGTACAGTTCAAAAAGCTAATTTTCTAGCTTATCTAGTGGATAAAAGTT
>BQNB010127181.1:0-19481 GCA_026074375.1 Tanacetum coccineum
AGGGTGTTGCACCTAGGCTAGATACAGCTCGGCTCACCATTTTTCTACGTGTCACGTAAAGTAAAAGGGTGCTACAAATACACACCTCACTTGATTTTCACGTAACAAATATATTGCACTCTTACTATCGTATTTAATATTTAGCCTTTCGACAATCGTTTATACTTATTCTCACACAAAAACTTAGGGTGCGTTTAGTATCATGGGTTCATCCCTCAGATTTAGATTTGGGCTCAACATAGCTGTTTGGTAGGAAAGATGGGTTGGAGTGGCCTCACAACAAAACCATATATCTAGCAAAGTGAATAAATTGGTGGGATTTCAGAAAGTTAATGTGTTTTTTCTTAAGGAAATGACGTGGCCTATTTCCATCCATATAAACTTTTTTAATTTTCATAAATACAAATTTTATAGTTTTATATAGTATTTTTTAATGTTTTTTTTCCTCTCTTTTTATTTAATTCAAAACCCATACTAAATACAAATTCAAATTCAAATCCTAATCCAAAAGTTAGATCGTGGGATCAAAATACCCTCTTAAATTTATATGCCGAAACAAACACCCACTAAGTTGCCGAATAACGAAGAAATTTACTCAACTCAAGCATATCATACTTACCACGAAACTTACAAAACGACACCGTACCACTCAACAACACCATTAAGCAACCCAAACAAACAAAACTCGATCAAAATTCAAAACCCTAACTGTGTGTTTTTAGTGTGTGTAAATCAATCAATCATATAAAAATGTCAAACGAAAACGAACCAGCAAAATTATTGTTACCATACCTTCAACGAGCCGATGAGTTACAAAAGCACGAGCCACTTGTCGCTTATTACTGTACGGATCATCATCTTCATCTTTTTTTAATTATAAAACCCTAATTTTATGTAATTTTGATTCTGTAGGTCGATTATATGCGATGGAACGTGGATTGAAGATTCCGCAAAGCGAACGGACCAAAACGACTAGCTCGCTACTCGTTTCGCTTATGAAACAGCTCGAAAAGGTGTAATTTTTCTTTTTAATGTGTATTAGGTGTTGATGATTTGATGTTAGCGATATTATTAGTTGCGGATATGATAATATGTATAGCGTATTTAGTTTGTGGTTGATATTCTGATGTTTAGTATAGTGAACAAACGAGTTCGTTGCTTGTTTCGCTTATGAAGCAGCTCAAAAAGGTTTAGTTTCTGTATTTGTTGTTAATTTGATGTTGATGATTTGATTTTAGGTATAATGTGTTTTGTTAGTAGGTGATGATTACCTTTTTAAATGATTCATACGCGTAGCAAACGAGTTTGTTACTCGTTTCGCTTAGCTCAAAAAGGTTTAATTTGTTACTAAACGCGTATTTATCATAGGTTTAGTTTCTAGGTAATTATTAGTAGATGATGTTTACGCAAAGCGAATGAACGAAAAGCGACTAGTTCGTTACTCGTTTCGCTTATGAAGCAACTTGAGAAGGTTTAATTTATGTACTTGTTGTTAATTTGATGTTACGTATAGTTTTGCGTTTAGTTAGTAGGTGATGATTAGATTTTTAAATGATGTTTACGCGAAGCAAAAGAGTTTGTTACTCGTTTCACTAGCTCGGAAAGGTTTAATTTGTTAGTTAAACGTGTATTTATTTTAGGTTTAGTTTCTAGGCGTGGTTGATGCTAAATTGATGTTTATGCAAAGCGAATGAACGAAAAACGACTAGTTTGTTACTCGTTTTGCTTATGAAGCAGCTTGAGAAGGTTTAATTTCTGTATTTGTTGTTAATTGGTTGTGATTAGTGAGTTTAGTTTGTAGGTGAGAATTAGTTGTTGATATGTACTGATGCTAATTTGATGTTTACGCGGAGCTAATGAAAACTGTGAGGTCGTTACTTGTTTCGCTTATGGAAACAGCTTGAGAAGGTTTTTAGTGGTTATTTTAGATGCGTGTTTGTTTTGGGTCTAGTAAGTTTAGTTAGTAGGTGATACTTAGTTGTGGATATGATGATGCTTATAATATGATGTTTATGCGCAGTGTGTTTGGCGAAAGTTGGTTGTTAATGTGAATTGACGGATAGTGAATTTAGTTTGTAGATGAAATTTTTTATGTTTTAAGTTATCTAATACACATGGACCGATGCTGATTTGATATGACAGAATGAAAACAATTAGTTTGTTACTTGTTTCGCTTATGAAACAGCTAGAGAAGGTTTAATTTGTTGAATTAGTGTTTATTTGTTGTTGCTGATTTGATATTACAGAACGAAAAAAAGCTAGTTTGTTACTTGTTTTGCTGATGAAACTCCTTGAGAATGTTATATTTGTCAATTTGTTGTTCATTGATGATTTTATTATGCCTACTGAATTCGGTTGTAAGTTGTATTAAGTTTAGGATCAATAGAAGGTAAACTTTATATTCATGAGGAAAAAGGTTCGATAAGCTTATTCTGTACATTTGGAGCTTTTTGACAAGGTATAAGTTGCTATGCTTAAGTTTTATCCCAACGATGTGTATGCTTATTTGTAAAAAATGTATCATCAGCTTATGTAGTGTCCGAAGTCAAAACATGAAGTTGGAGGTAGTGTTGGATTGGCTTATTTGTTTCTTTGAAACTGTGGGCTTTTTCATATAATAAGTTGGTTGAATAAGCTTATTGGAAACGTCTTTGCTCTTTCCAAACGACTCTTCTATGCTCTTCTCCGTCACCTAAGACTGTCTTACGTTGGTGTGCTTTCGTCCTCATCCTCATTGCAGCCATTTGTACTTCATAAGGGGGTACAAGTTTAGGTTTCCACATTTAGAAACTTATAATGATAATGATAATACTGGTCTTCTATTCTAAAATTCATTTGTCCGTACGTCACCATGCAGAGTAATAAAGTAGATATGAATACACATGCTCATCTTTAGTTGAAGACATTCTAATGCTATGTCCAACAGCCTTAAGTAAATGATGCAATCCAAATGAATTTCAAAGCAGAATGCAATCATTTATTGTTTTACCTGTGCAAAAAGTGAACTCTTACCTCTTGTGAGAAGTAAAGTGGGACTGCAATGAGCTAGGGATGATTGTGGAAACTCCTGATGGTGACAGTGGTGTGGCAGTCTAATTACAATGGAGAAAATCATAGGATAAGTTACATGTGAAGTACTACTTCGAACAAAGCATAAGTGTAAATCAGTACACATTATTAATTGTTAGGATGAAAGAAAAGCATAGTTGTGGTCTGCTTTGGATTAGATAAATACAGTCTTATAATTTTAACCTCAACAACTGTTATGAAAGTTTGTACCTATGCATGAATGCAGACTTATGTTTCTTGTTAGTATGATTGCATACTTTGATGCTTCCATTTTACCAGCAACTCATACTTTCATGCAAACAGATAAGTGACTTAGTTACATGGTCACCCAAAGTTCAGTAACCTACATTGCATACAAACTAGTAGAGTAATTGACATACAAAAAGGCAAGAACTTTATACCCTTTAATAAACCCTTTTCTTTTATTAACTTGTTTTTGAAATCTAGGTTGTAATTGTTAGTCAATGGTTGCTATTGTCATGGAATTAGTCTTCTTTGGACTCTAGTCTTAGATCGCGATTTAAAGTTGTTATTGGTTGGATTTTGTTACAGTATAAATTTTACGGCCATTTCATACTTGTAAATGAATGCATTGATTCATTTGATGAAATAACTTTTCTAAACTTTATCAACATTTAAAGTTCTGGATGAGTTGGGTTTTGTAGTCAGAATTTTTATGGCTAATTCATGCTCATGGTTAACATTTCTCAACAGGATAAGAAGTCGCTGCAGTTAGGGCCTGATGACCATCTTCACCTGGAAGGGTTTGCATCAAATGTCTTTGCAAAAGCTGATAAGCAAGACCGAGCTGGGAGAGCTGATCTGTAAGATTACTTTTACTACTTCTTATCACACATATACTTTAACATTAGTATGCTAAAGTTTTTGCACAGTATGAATAATTTTTGGCACTTGAAAAGGCTTGGATATGCATATCCTTGGGAATTGAGTAGCAACTGTTTTGTCTTTAGCCATATCATAAGAAAACACAGCTGTTGGTTGAATTTAAACATTGGAGTGCATCAAATATCGTATGCATTAAATCTCATATGCTTGTCATAGACGGTGCAACTTCAAGGTGTTTGTAGTATGAACTTTTCTTTTTTGTCAGTACATCTTTTGTTTCCATGGATTAGATATTATAAACTAATCGCAACTCAATGACTTTCTAGCTCTATGTTTCATACGTTGGGGTTTTTCTTTTTTTGACTAATTTTTTCACTGGCGTTTTTGCACAAATATTTGATTTTTTTTTCTAACGGCTTGCTCAAATAGTTGTTAATGGCTGGGTTGAACATCCACTCTTAAAGTTATTATTGGGATGCTTTCTGCTTTTGGTGTTCCTTTTTGAACAATTGATTGTCTGAATCGCCTATAAATAGAACCCTTACGTGCATGTGCCGAGTTTTTAAGCTTAAGATACTTGCTATAAACTAAACGCTTTGTTCCAATAATATAGATCTCACATTGATTCATATTCAGGGGTTTCTTCATCATAGCTTCTAATGTTTCATATTCAAGGTTTCGTAATCAAATAGATTTTGATGTTTTATGTTCAGGTTTTCTTCATCATTAGATTTCTGGTTGTATTTATTGTTAAATTACTTGAGAAATATTAGGATTGTCGAACATATATATGGTTGTGCAATTTTATATGAAAACGGTTTGTATTTTTTTTCAAGGCAACTACCATTGTCCATTGTTGTCATTGCCCCTTGAGAAAATATAGCTGTACTGTGCACTATTACAAAAGATGATATGGGTACTGGTGATTAATGATTATAATATGTTACTATCGATATTAATACTTGACTCTGAACTTGTTGCAGCAATACAGCGAAAACGTTTTATGCTGCAAGCATATTCTTTGAAATCCTATTCCAGTTCGGTGAGGTTCAGCCTGATGTGAGTTCATAGTCTGTTACTTCTTGTCTTTCCTGCCATTTGCAATTTTAATTTCTTGTTTATTCTTAGTAATCAAGAGGAAAACAAATAAATAAAAGTTGATCAATTATAACAGCTTCAGGAGAAACAGAAGTATGCAGTATGGAAAGCAGCAGATATAAGAAAAGCTATAAAAGAAGGAAGAAAGCCTGTACCAGGCCCCCCTGGCAGTGGTGGTGATACAGATCCGATAGATTCACCCAGCAGTGCATATGTAAGATCTTGTAACATACAGTTCGACTTATAGTTGTCTTTCAAAGGCAATTTAACTACTTTGCTATAGTGGGCGATAAGATGGGTGGGTTGATTACGGGTCAGAACGGCTCATTAATAGTACACAACTAAACGGGCCAAGTGGAGCTGAGTTGGACTAACCCTCAAAAAGCTTTTCTATATCTTTCTTTCAAATTATGGTTATAAAGTTACTATTATTATAATAATAAAGTAAACCTTTGAATAAAAACTCATGAGGAGGTCATATTTGAGTCTTTTTGGATAAAACACAACTCAGGTCTATTTATAGCTGGTCATTGCTCATTTGTTTTTGAAGCTCTAATAACTTGCCAATGCAATGCTTAGAATAAACTGAGCTTCTTGTCTCGAGTTGACTAATTCACTAAATTTAAACTTTGTATCTTGGCAGGACCTGGAACGAAGCAAGAGTGAACCAACCACTAGACACACCCCAGAATCCCTCCCTTCGTTCCAGTCATATGATAGAAGTGATTCCCAACAATTCACAGGTAGTCTTCCATCACCACCACGGGATGCCCCACCTCCACCATCCTCCAATATGCCGCCGCCACCTCCAAATAACCAACCACCGCCCTCAAATTACCCTCTAACATCGTCAACCATCCTGCCACCACCACCACCTTCATACCATTCTAATGATTATCCATCTAATAACTCTGATGATTATCCATCTAATAACTATCAACAACATCCTTCGGATAATCCAACTTATAATCAAACTTATCACCATCCATCATCTTACCCACAAAAACCTCAAAACCACTTCTCTCAAAGTTACCCTTCTCAAGATGCATCACACAATTATCCCAATTTCTAATCTTACCCTAGTTTTTCTGAAACTAGCCTTCCAGCAGTGCCACCACCACCAGCTCATTACCCCTCGTCTTATTACCAAGGTTCTGAACAACCCTACTATCCTTTTGCTACTAGACCAACAGATTATCCATCTACGGGTCAGTACAAACCAAGTGCAGGCAACGGGTCGGTTTCAGCTCCGATCCCAGAATCTGCACCGGTCGCTTCACTCTTTCATAGTCGTATCAGCATGACAGTAATTACCAACCTCCATCTGAGAAGATTGCAGAGGCACACAAGGCAGCAAGGTTTGCTGTTGGAGCATTGGCGTTTGATGACGTTTTTGTTGCTGTAGATTATCTTAAGAAGTCTTTTGAACTGCTCACGAATCCATCTCCAAGTGTTTGAATTGGCTATGATTCTTGGACATTGTGAATCGTTCACACTTGCATATCATTTTGTTTATACGTTTTGTTATGTTTTTGCATAGTTTTTTGGATTTTTTGTTTTGAATATTCGTGTATGCCGACTTATTTGAGTGAAATGATATATTAAATTTAAAGGAACGTTTCTATAGTTGAGATGAATGGTACTATTTGCCTATTTGGGTATATTCTGCTGTACTTTGTAGAGTTGATGTTGCTCATGTGTCGATATATGAGGAGAACATTGAACGGTCCAAGTCTATATCTTATGGTAATAATGATTGCATCAGTTTAACTACTATTAAGACTTGGTATTAGTGTAGGTGTGGGTGAGTAACCAAATCGCAAATTCAACCAAAATAAGTTGTAGAGTTTGAGGCGAAAAACCACGCTTGTTTGGTTTAGCTTTGATAACTTCACTAAAATCTTGGTTTTACTCGAACTTGCAGACAGTGAGATAAGTGATTACGGTGTGATGTTCACTCTGAAGAAAACTAAGATCGCAAAATCACTCTGAAGAAAACTAAGATCCCAAAATCCTCTTATCTTAAAGTTAGTCACGGTCCGTCTCGAGTTTCCTTTATAAATTATTATCGAGTCCGGCAACACTCTTGATGTATTTATTGATTCGTTGAGATGCTAAGAGCATTAGGTACCCATGAGTCATGGCTCAAGCCATAGTACCAAAAAGTGCTGCCACGTCAGCAAAAGTGCTATGATACCAGAATTGTTATGGCACCACATTCAAGTGCCTCCCTCATTGACTCAAGCCATATAGTTTTTAAAAAAAAAATAACAAATACGCAATTATTTAACATAAATAAACTTCATTAGAAAATTTAAAACATTACAATAAAATATTAAAAACATTACATTTATAAAAAAGACATTATATAAAAATAAAAAACATATAAACCTATAAAGGATTCTTTACAAAACAATAAAACATCAAGGACTAATAATGTAAATTAATATACTATAAGGTTATAATTAAAATAAAAACAATAAATCTTAAATCCCCAAACCTGTCTTCTTCCTCTCGTTCCCAGCTCCAACCTGCAATACCAACAAAAAAAAAACAGATCACAATACACAAACAAATCACAAAACACACACACAAACACATATAATAACCCACGAAACACAAAAAAGAAGAAGAGAAAAGGCTATGGCGCTGGCTGGTCACCACGGCGCGAGAGCCGATGGCGCCAGCCGCGGTGTCGATGGCGCGAGAAATGCTTCGACTGTTGTGATGGCGCAGCCCCACCAGCCAAGGGTACAGTGATATTTATTCTCCCTTTTTGGGGTGCATTATAGCAAAGTCCGTGACTACGTTTTTGTTGGAAAAATATGGTATAGCTAATATGAGTTTTGCTAACTTTGGACAACATTTAATATATGAGATGTTATATATAATAATAGATGTTTGGGGCTTTGCGTTCTCCTCGAAGAGAGCTTCGCAACGAGCCAAACTATGTCCAAAATGGAGTAGAGATGAATGAGATATCGTGACTCAAAGAGAGGCACGTGGAACACGAATCTGGAACTATCCTACATCGCCCAAAGATGGGTTCGGTTCCACTGAACTCATGGGAGCCCGCGCGACCTGCGGACACGAATGCAGCTCCGGTGGTTCACCTACGCTGTAACATTTCTCATTTTCATGTCATTGGACGACTATATTAACGATCACTATTTATTTTAGTCCGATACGGGTTTACTTTTAATGTTGTCTTGTAAAGCTAAACCGCGTAGACTAGAAATAATCAATGAATGTAAACAGTCACCAAATAAATTAAGGTTTACATCAACCAAGTAAGAAATAATTATTTTAAGAATAATTATGTACTTTGCGTATTTTATTTTTATTTAGTCACGTAAAAGGGGTTACGTTTCGCGATAAAATACATTTGGACGCACCCCGGAAATACCTAGACTACCTAGACTAAAACCAATACCCACTTTGAAAACCTAAAGTCGAAATTTAATCAAGTCTTGTACTTATATCACCTTAATGTCGAATATAGGCATGTAAACTCACAAAAATCGTCCTTGGTGATTTATTTACTAGCAAATCTCCTTAATGATCCTTAACAAGTACATGTACATCCATGAGTTATTAAATACATGTCCTAATGGTCCCCTAATGATCTCTTACACCTTGGATAATAACCATCTCTTTGTTTTGCTCTTCTTAGTCGCGGTTAACTAGGAAACAACACACCAAGACATAAGATTTGCTAGCTAAGTGAATCTTGTACAACTTAGGGCTCATTAAAACGTGTACTCAAGTGGTTTAACTTAAAACCATGTGTAAGTAACTAGAAATCCCCTAAACCACTATCTAGGGCACGATTCGGTTTGGTGTGTGGTGACTAGGAAAGTTAACAAGGCTTATTGCCTATAAATACACATTCACAACTCACATAATACATTTTCACCAACCCTTAAACTCTCTCAAAGCTAAAATAATCTCTTTACCCTCTAATCACTCGCCATTCATTTAAGCCGAACCAAACTCGACCCACATTCCTCCAAGAAACACGAAGGAACCCTTGAGATTAAACATAAGGGTGTTAAGAGTTGTATACGAGCTAAAGATTTGGGTATACCAAGCTTTGAAGCTTAAGTAATACACGTTTGGGTGTGTACGGGTCGGGCTTTTCATCTAAACGCGCCATCGAAACTCTAGGACCCTTTTGTAAGTAACAACAACCCTTACGCTCCTTGATATCTTTTACTTTGATTTGTTAAACATATGTTGCGTAACATGAAAAGGGCGTGTGCCTAATGTGGCGTAAGATTTCATTGTATGGGCAAGGGCTCGTTAAAAACGCACGAACAATAATGCTAAAGGACAAGCTAGTGACTTCGACATAGGCATTAACCCTAGGTGCGAAAATATAAATAATTACACGTGAACTTTTATTGTAAACGAGTTAGGACGGCTTAGTAATACGTACACGACCCTAATGGACACTTGCATGTGGAACCCGACGTATACCCAAGTTGAATACGCGGCATATTGTCACTAGAGCCTTTCGAGTAACCCTAAAAATGGCTAAGGGAAGCAACGGGCCTCAAGGGACCCGTAACCTATTACTCGAGCCCAACGCAAGCCCATTACGAGCTCATAAGCCACAATAAGCTAAACAGCTTATTCGTGTGCTTATACACGACTTATTGAGCTTAAAATGAAACTAAGAACCTTAATGGACCCTTTGGCAAGTCGTGGAGCCAAACGAACCCTTAACGGGCTTTCAAGCCCATTACCGAGTCCACAAGAATAAGCCATACGCCACGAATAAGCTCTCACAGCTATTTCGCAAGCTTAAACAGCCTATAAGCCTTCAAAAGACCCTAGCAAAGACATTGGACCCAAAAGAATTGAGCCCGAACCCCTATAGCCCTTATCGGGCCTTAACAGGCCCAAACAGGCCCAATCAGAAGCTTATTGGCTTATTTGGATAAGCTAAACTGAAAACAGAATCTTTGGGCTTAATTAGGATAGAAAATAAGCTAAAATGCTTAAGGAACCCTTAGGGTTCTATTCGGGTTGAGCCATTGGGCCCGTAAGCCCAATAAGCTCGAAATAAGCTTCAATAAGCTCGTCGAGCTTATTTTAAGCTTAACAGTCCCATATGAGCTTATTGAAGGCTTTTGGACTTATTAAAACTAAAATGGATCGTTAAAAACCTAAACGGACCTTAACGGGCCCAACAAGGCCCGTTAAGCCAAAAATAAGCTCGATAAGCTTATTTTAAGCCAAAACAACTCTTATGACCTACTTAAAGGATAAAAAGCAATTTAAAACTATTTTCAAATCTTTTCGTGGTCAAAATATGAAAACCGAAGGTGAAGGGACTAACTTTGCCATTTTCGAAACTTGAATAAAATGTTAAAAGCATATATTGAAAACTCATAAACAATAAGGACGAAATTCGTAAATATCTAAACGGTGAGGACTCACATTGAACCTTTAAGTTAAATTCGAAACTAGAGGGACTAATATTGTAATTAACGAAAAGTATAAAAATTAAATCTCATTACTTTTTCGAAAACTATAAAACCATAAGGACCTAAGTTGTAAACTTCGGAAATTAAAGGACTAGTTATGACTTTCTCGCAACTAGAAGGTTTAAAGTATAAATGTGTATATTTGTAAACCTAGGGACTAAAAGTGAAATAATTAGAAACTTAAGGGTATGTTAGAACCAGAGTGAAATAGATGAAACACTTGACAAGTCGGTCGAACATTAAGATATTCGGACATTGAACGGGATTAATGACAAGTTAATAAATAATGTATATTTATTAATGATGATTACACGTTTCTCGAGAACCATCGAAATTATAAAAACAATGATCTTGTGCATCACTACACAAGTGATCACGGTATATATAAACTTAAAATGGGATTTAGTTTATACAATGAGTCATTAGTTTAAATGTGTAAACTAAGACTTGACCGTACTTACTTAGGTACTTAACGGTGTGATCCACTGCTTACTTGGATATTTATTATCATTCAGAGAACTACCGGCTAAGGTGAGTTCATAGCCCCATGCTTTACAATTATTTAAATGATTTACATCCTTGGGGTGATAACATGCTTTGTTTTACAAACTGGACGCAAGTGTACATTTTATACCATGATTTCGTGTTTGCCTAAGTTACCATAACCCATTATGTCCATGATCATGAACTGTTAATTGCATAGATGTGATTGTCGACTGCAAATCTGTCAGAACAGGTGCCTACTCGCATCACCGACTACAGCAGCATGGCCGCAACGCTTGGCAAACAATTCAACGTAGTCAGTGTCCAGAATAAGAAGAGAACCTCGTTATTACTCGTACCAATTCTCTGAAATAAGTACTTTCTCGATTTCCTCATGGTCATAGAGCCGCTAGAGTCGGGTCAGTATTTCCTCCGACCAGCTACAGGGGCGGTTTCTCCAAACGAAGCTCTCTGCGAGACAAGGCACGCACGGCTTCCCCCAATCAGCTCACTCGCAGACTTTCTCGTGTCTCCCAAGGGCGATCCCTACAGGGAGGAGTTGCGACGCGCATCATCCGCAATTTATGAACTAAGAAACAGTAGCATCAAGAAACGAGTGAAAACCGCTGCGTCCATTTCTCGCGACACCATAAAGGAGCATTCATTTTCTCTCCTGGAAGTCTCGAGGACAAGGGCTGAATTCCTCAGACCGAGGTTCAGAGGGCAGCCCTCTCGGTAGTGCGAAATTTTCTCCCCACGAGAGACATCGGTGCACTCGAAGGATCGGGGGGCGAGAGTCTCAGTAAGAAAGTTCGTCATCGCAGTCCCTCGGTCATACCACGTAAGGAGTACCCGTGCCACAATCTCATTAAGAGCTCTGGTGACCGTCGCCAATCCGGGGGCTCACACCAAACAACTTCTTCTCGAGTCCGTTCAATCAAAAGCTTTCTCCGTAAGTCCAGCACCGCGCAAATCCTCACGGAACACAAAGAACGTTTCCTCCTTGTGGGACGTTCCTCTATATGCATTCCTCAGAACGTTGCAGAGCAGGCAAGACGGTAGCTTGGAAGTTCGTTTCCCTCCAGAGGACAGGGAGAATAGCCCCGAAGTCGTCGAAGTGGCTGGGCCGACGCCGCAAAGGGGCAGCGATAGTGGGGTTCTCTCCGCCAATTTCTCTTTCCTCCATCCCATCAGGCGGATCGGTTCTCGCATCATAGCAAGCAAAGGTTCTCGCCCTTTAGTTATGACTTTCCCTCTGGTTTTCTCAGGAAGAATGCGGCCCAGTCTGGACCAAAGTCACGTTTTTCTCACAGACATCACAAGCACTGCCCGGGTCCTCTACACCGGAATGAAGTAAAACCGAGTCATGCCAACGGCCGCGCAGCGAACGAGGATATCCTCGGGCAAAACCCTAAGGCCATGTCCTTTAAACAACCACAAGGTCGAAACTTGCTATTTTCGAAAGTCCATTTTAACTCGAAAAAAGATAAAATGAATCACAAGGACCTATTTATGCTATTGAATCCAAAGTCCAACAGTTTTAAAACTGTCAAAAAGAAGCAACGAATGCTAAGTTACTATTCAACCCTAACGTCCCAAACCTTTCACCCCCGAGGGTAAATCAAAGGGGTTATTTCCAAATTTAAAGGTGCTTAGGTCATTTCCATGAGCTCACTAACACAAATTAAGGATCGACAAATCAGTCCTATGATCAAGGAAGTACTTACGCTCTCCAAATCAAGAGGCCACGTCCAACAATGTGTGAAAAGCCAATTTAAGTGGGTTTTTGTGCTAAAACACTCACAAAAGAAGCACAAACATCACATCAATGGAATGACACGCTGGCAATCATTCAGGGTCCACAGTCTGGATTCAAACGGCCAAATTGATGCTTGATGATTTAAGAAATGATTGGTTGAGCATTGAAAAAATTGGAGAGCAGGGCAAAGAACCAGAAGCTTCTTTCATTCAGGACCCTATTAACTAGGCTCACTTCTCACACACACGATATCTAGTTTTTTTAGTAATTTTAGTCTAGCTTAAATTTCGTATTTTTCTTAAATGTAATTTTCCTTAAAATGTTTTGTAATCTCCTTTTCAAGTAATGTAATCAGTAACTTTTATTAATGAAATTTAGTTTAAATCATTCAAAGCTTCCTTTTTTCTTGTTATTCAAAGCTTGTCTAAATAAGCCAAAATGTCTCAATAAGCTAATAAGCTCCTTTTAAGCTCTTTCAGTTAATAAGCTGAAATAGAGTTTATTGAATTCAGAATTAATCTTACTTAAACCTTAAATCAGTTTAAACTTACATTTATCATGGCCCAATATGGATATGAGCTTTTTGAAAGGGGGTCATAACTTTTGAAGAGATCTCAATGACTTTACCCTAGCATATCTAATTAGCCTAGGGAGCTTGTAGCAGTCTGCATTAAGGACTCATAGAAATAGCTAATATGAGTTTTGTAAGTTTCTCTGTACATATGCAATCCTATAATCAAGCTTAAATACTGATATCAATACTTTCTGCTATATAGATCGGCTTATTTGCTAATACTCTTTGCATATTATTGCTTGTTAGAGTTTCAATCTACAACTTCATACTTAGATTTATTTTTATTTTTTATACGTGTTTTCAATTCTCTTAGTTTAAATCATAGATTTTCATATTATTGTCTTAAAAACCTCTAAAAAACCAAAAACAAGGTCCATTTACATATATACGTATATACTTATATGTAGAAATAATCCGGAACCCAATAAGCCCTCCCATTAATCTGCGGCTCAAATAGACTTATTGGGCCGTGAGTCTATAAATTCCAAAATACATATATTAAGCTTTAAAATAAGCTATTAAGCTATGTATCGCTTTTGGTTACTACCATAAGCCTCAAAAATAGTCCACAACATACGCCATAAGACAAAAATAATTAAAATCACTTTCTTAGTGATTTTGGGAATCCATTTGTGGCCTATAAGCCCAAATAAGCCAAGAAATAGCTTAAAATAAGCCCGAATAAGTCATACAAGCTACTATAAAAAATAAGCATTCGAGCATCATATATTATTCAACCATCACGACCATGACATCAAAACTACAAAAATCCTCTTTTCCTTTTCTTTTTACACGAACCAAACACCCCTTTTTTCTTTCGTTTCACTTCTAAAAATCAATTTTCACAACGATCAACTTGTACAACTAACATCTATGCATCAAAATAAACCCAAAAAGACAAACGAAATTTAAATTTAAAAACTTACAAGAAAATTTTCAAATTTGTAGATTTCGACACGAACCGGACAACCCAAACGTTGTTTAAATGAATAACCAAACACTATAATCAACCCCAAATATTTATGTCTTCATGTTTTCTCGATCAAACTTCAAAAATTATAAGAGTGTGTGTGTTGTAGGTGCGGTCGAACACAAAAGAGAAGGGATATGATATTTTTTGATTTTGAAAATGAACTATATGTAAAAATAAGGATAAGGAAAGCATCTTATGTACAATTTGGACAAGGTTAGCTAAAATGAAGCCACCTTGTCTCCCTAGTCTTCTTTTGACCGGCCATGGTATCCCATGGGGTCTCGGGCCTTTCTTTTCGTGTCGGGATCACTTAAATACTCGTAAACCTCAACCGTAAAATTTACCCCAAAGTTAATTAGCATTTTTATTCACTTTAAAAATACTTTTCCATTAACCTAGAGTATTCACATGACATATTTTCACTTTAAACCCTTCAAAACTCAATTTGGACATTAACGGACTTGTCGGACTTATTTTTCAGCATTTCTCAAATTTCACGGGTCAAACCACCCGGAATACACATAACACAATAATACATTCCAAAAGAGATTATTAATCACAATAAACCATAATTTATCACATATCTCATAAAATCACCACCATCAACATGGTACAAAAATCTGAATAAACTGAAAAAAGTCAAATAGTCAAAGGACTATAAATGAAATATTCAGAACACAAAAAGGGCAAAGGTTACATCATCTATATGTACATATTATGTATTTAAGAAGCTTTTCATAAATGACGTCAACTATTTGTTTTGTTATTTCAGATGGGAAGGAAAAGATCCATATGAGTATTGTCGTTATTGGACATGTCGACTCTGAAAAGTCTACAACCACTGTCCACTTGATCTACAAGCTAGGAGGTATTTACAAGCGTGTCATTGAACTTTTAGAGAAGGAGGTTGCTAAGATGAACAAAAGATGGTTCAAGTACGCATGGGTGTTGGACAAACTTAAGACCGAACGTGGACATAAATCACCATCGATATTACTTTGTGGAAGTTTAAAACCACCAGGTACCACTTCATAGTTATTGTCAAAAGGATTTAAGAGGTGATTAGTATGTAAAAATATTTCCAATTTTATCACTTTGTTAAATATCAGTTTGAGAACTAATCAGAAAGAAATATTTGTTAAGCTTAAGAGAAAAAAATGGACATCAAACTATAAGTATAGTTGAGGAGTATTTAAATATTGTTGCAAAGAATTTTGTATCTAAAGTGGTACGAAGTAGGTTAGTTTATCAGTATGAAATAAACTCACCTCTATATGTAGGTAATGACATTTTATGTTCGCAGTTTGCAGTACCTCTATATAAGGTAGGTTCATTATAAGATGAAATAAGAACATTATTTTGGATAATAATCAATGCAATAAGCTACATTAGTAGAGCTACATGTTAAACATTATTTTAATGATAAGCTATTCTTTTAAATAGAAAATTTTGAACCGCTTTTGTCTTTTGTTTTACCTTTTCGAATTGTTTAAAGGTAAAATATAACATGCAATAGACCCATCTTTAAGACATGACATCAGTAAATTATAGAATTATGGTCACTGAGGTTTGAGTTAGTGCGACAGTTTCATGTATCCCAACCCTTAAAAAACAAGAAGACTTGGTCCATTGGGTCACACTTTTTGACTATGCATCGAATGTGACAGTCTTGAACAATATACAAGTTTTGGGATCCTACTGATTCGATCAATTAATTTCTGTGCAGAAATCAGCAACCGATAATGAGATCGGTGCTCCAACAGTTCAATGTTATGGTGCACTCCAGGCCTCACTCAGCTCAACACCACCTCTACATGCATCAGTCTCGCATCCTCCACTAACAACTTCAGGTTAATACTCACCATCATTTATGGGACAAGTGAACCAATGATGTCTTGGCTAAAGAGGTTTTTGTTTGCTTTGAGATGTGATCTTGCTAAGTAAAGCTTAGTCAGATTTCATCTATCTAAATATGAAAATGGTAAAAGACAATCAAAACTAAGGCTTTATTTGTTTTTTCAATTTCACCTCTTCTAACCTCTTCTCACGCCTCTTTGTCAAAAAAAAAAAGGGAAGAGCTTTTTTGTTTGTTTTTTTGCAGAGAAAAGTGGTAAAAAGCTCTTCTAACCTCTTCAAAAATTAAGACAAAAATTTTCACTTCTAACCACTTCTTCTCTCTTCTTCTAATACAAACCATCTTCTTCTCTCTTCTTCTAACACCAACCCTCTTCTTCTAAAAAAACAAATGGTCTTATTCTTTGTAAATAAAGAGCTTAGGTGCACCTCTTCTTTTGCAGACATGGTTTGAAGATGAAGAGGTAAAACCTCTGAAAAAACAAACGAAACCTAAGTCTCGCTTAGGTGGTTGTGTGTTTGTCGTGTGATTGAGAAGGTCACGAGTTCGATCATTGTCAAAGGCTTGATTTTCTTGTATTATTTTTTCTTTATCGAAATTGTAGTACTTTCTCATAGAATTTGTGTAAGGTTGATCGAATTTTGTAATAGGAAATTTGGTAGATAATTCTCGATTGTAATTTTCATTCACTTTGCATCCATCAAAATTGTCTTCAAGTTCTATCCGAGAATTGATTCGTCCGAGAAAAGAATTCACTAAAAATTGCTTTGTCCGAGATCTAATTTTCCGAGAAAAGTTTTTACCCGAGAAAGATTTCTATCCGAGAAGTTTCGTCTGAGTTTGATCTTAGACGTGTCCGACAAAAGATACCGAATTTGTTACCGATTTTGTTTTACCAGAATTTTGTTACAAGATTGCTTAGTCAAATTTGTTAATCAAACTTGTAACATCAAAACAAAACCAAATCACAACTTTATCATCTTAAGATCCTACAAATCATTTTCACTTCATAATTTAACAAATCATTCATCATGACAACTCCAATCACAACTTCCACAACTGACAGTCAAATGCATAACAACATCATGGCAGCTGGTTCAAGGGATCGTCCACCAATGCTTGCAACGGGCAGATATGCACAATGGCGATCACGTTTCTTACGGTACATTGATACAAAAACAAATGGTGATGCCTTAAGGAAATGCATTCTCGAAGGTCCTTACATTCCTTCTACTGTCGTAATACAAGCTGTGCCTGCAACAGAAAATTCTCCAGCAGTTCCTGAACACACAACAGTTGAGACAATTCTGAATATGTCTCCTGCAAACAAAGCTCATTTTGAATCAGAAAAGGAAGCGATTCATTTGATATTGACTGGAATTGGAGATGAAATATACTCAACTGTGGATGCATGCAAGACAACTCATGAAATGTGGGAAGCTATTGAAAGGCTACAACAAGGTGAATCCCTCAACATTCAAGATGTCAAGACAAACTTATTTTGGGAGTTTGGAAAATTCACCTCTCACGATGGAGAATCAATAGAGTCATACTACTCCCGGTTTTACAAGCTGATGAATGAAATGATCAGAAACAATTTGACAGTTGATAAAATGCAAGTCAATGTTTAATTTCTTCAACAACTTCAACCAGAATGGTCAAGGTTTGTAACAATTGTCAAGCAACAACACAAGTTGGATGAAGTTTCATATCACAAGTTCTTTGACATTCTGAAACAATATCAAAAGGAAGTTAATGAACTCCGTGCTGAAAGAATAGCCAAGAATGCTAACCCATTAGTACTTGTTGCTACTGCTCAACCACATCAAGCTCCTTATTATCAAACATCAAAGTTTCACATATCATATGCACCAACATCAAGAACATCACTTCCAACCAGATCAAATGCAACTACAAGACACAAAGGCAAAGAGATAGCAAAGCCAATCACACCTCCATCTGAGTCCGCTTCTGAAAAAGACAGTGATCCTGAACAAGCTAAGAAGGATAAGGAAATGCAGAGAAATTTGGCTCTCATTGCAAAGTACTTCAAGAAACTCTATAAACCTACCAACAACAACCTCAAAACTTCCTTAAACACCAAAAATAAGAATATGGATACTACTCCAAGATACAAGAATGACAATCAGTCTGTACATTTTAGGAATCAGAGGACAATGACTGTTGCTGGGGCTAGGGAAACTGTAGGCGGACAAGTAGTACAGCAGTCTGGGATACAGTGTTTTAACTGCAAGGAATTTGATCATTTTGCTAAGGAATGCAGGAAGCCAAAATGGGTTAAAGACTCCACGTATCACAAGGAAAAGATGTTGCTGTGTAAACAAGCTGAGAAAGGTGTTCAACTTCAAGCAGAGCAATCTGACTGGCTAGCAAACACGGATGAAGAGATTGATGAACAAGAGTTGGAAGCACATTACAGCTATATGGCAAAGATCCAGGAGGTTCCTAATGCAGACCTAGGTACTAATTCTGAGCCATTAGAACATCTCTAAATAATATGGCTAAGTATTTGTTTAATCCTTAATAGTCTAATCTAGTCCTTGTGTGTTTCTTATTATAACACATGTGTAGTGGAAAAGGTTGATAGCAATGTCATTCTTGATTCACCAAATATGTATGATAATGAAATTCAGACTGACTATAATGTTGTAGAATGTGATGATGAGCGTGTTGCGCTTGCTAATTTAATTGAAAATTTAAAACTTGACATTGATGAAAATAAAATGATTCAAAATAAATTAAAGAAAGCAAACGCAACAGTGACTCAAGAATTAAAAGAGTGCAAATCTACTCTTGTAGAGACTAGTAGAACCCTGGGGGATTCTAATAGTATTCGGGATAGTCGTTTAGTTGCACTTCAAAATAAATAGGCTGAGTTTGAGAGGTATAAGGCCTTTAATGATCATACAGTTGACTATGGAAAACTTGAACGTAAGTTAAATGAATCTTTAGGACTATTAGCTGAAAAAGAAATTGACATAAAAGAAGGTTTAAAAATTAAAGCCTATGAAATTTCTGTTGTCAAAGAAAAAAACGATGAGTTAGTCAAACAAAGTCTTCTAACAAAGTCACATTACGAAGGTCTTGTCAAAGATAAAATACAAGTTATAACGGATTTGAAACTTAATGAAGAAAAATACATTGACAAAATGATTTTAATGGAAAAGCAATTAAAGTTTTTGAACAAAATTGTTTACAAAAGGAATCAATCAATTCAAACCATTCTTATGTTAGCTCCCAAAGGCCCAACATACAATGGTAGACCAACATTTGCAAATCCAATGTACCTCAAAAAGGCTCAATATGAGAAA
>BQNB010127182.1:5726-15752 GCA_026074375.1 Tanacetum coccineum
TTATTTGTCGTAAACTCGCGAAATTCATAACTCGTTCGTTATTAATTGAAAAATTACGATTCTTATCATTTTGGAATCCTAAAAATGTGTGTTATTTATTAAAAATATTAATACTTGCTGTTTATAAATTTTATAAAAATGTTTTTATAAAAATTTACTTACGACTTCGTTTATTAACGTATAACTCGTTTTTAACGTAACTTTTTCGTTATTAATCCGTTTAACAAGTTTCTTACCTTTTCGGAATCGTCGTGAAATGTATTATCTTATAAAAACATAAAATGGATATGTTTTATCCACGAATTTGGACAGAATGTTTGAACATCTTTCACAAGTCCAAAATCAACCTTGTTTCCTTATTTGCACTTTATATCTTTTACCATTAGTATAATATTTCATATATGTCATATATGATACATATAATAATTGTCCATTTGTCCATCCAAGTTCTCATGTGTCCAACTTTTATAAAGTCCATTTATATACTTATAAACCACAACTTTAATATTTACCATTATTTACTAGTTTTACATATGGCCACTTTTATATAATAACCATTAACATACAAGCCTTCCCATCTTGTTATGACTTATATTAACAACCATACAACATTAACATAAGTCCATAATTAGTCTTAACATGTCAAATATATTTCTTTAGCTTGAAACATATTAGTAAACCATTAAAAACCCTAATTACCCCATAATCATTTTACACCAAAATAACTTGATTCAATATTTTACCATCACTTTTAACATGATATATGTAATAACACCACATATATAAAAGTCACCCATATGTTCATTTCAAGTGAAAACCTCATTTTCAAGATAAAATCCTAAATGGTGATTTAAGCTAAAATAGAAATTACATATGCATGAAAACTTATAAAATGAAAGCATAAAGGTTTAAAGTGGACCTTATGATGAATGATGATGGTGATAACTAAGTGATAAACCCTTGTTTGGTCACAAAACCAAAGCTTGCACAAAGAAAACCCTTATTTTCTTAACAAACACCCTAGCTTCCTTTTAATATGAACAAGGTCTATCTCATTCAGACGAAAATCAGAAAGAGCAAGAAGACGATTTTTATGATTCTTGAGACTGATAGGTATTATGCTTCTGTGGATGATGAATACCAACGAAGCAAATGTCACAAGAACCTAATATGAAAGAAGTAATCCACTGACAGTTTGATGAGATAAATTATAAGAAAATGGTTGTTGAGATTATGAGACAAAGATAGTACTTCAAGACGTATGGAGCATCAAATATCACATCTGGATCAAGATGAAGAAATTTCCTTGGATGAGAAAAGGAAAAAGTGACCCAAAATTCTGTTTGGGAAAGTAGAAAGGAAATCTTGTTTCTCCGCATACCTCGAAAAGACCACCATATACTCTAGTTCCATAAGTGGCCTTTGTGTGTATGGAGTGTTCATGAAGCTCCCAAGACCACTAATCTTCATAAATTTCAAGACCCTTTGTATTCTGAGAAAGGAAGGTTTCAGGGCCTTAGAAGAGATCGTAATTGTCATACTTCACAAGTTTCCCTAGCAATTATCTTTAATGATATAAGATATCGAAGAATGAATCTTCACCAGTATGGAACACAAGAGGTGGTATGTTGTTGGTTTTGATATTGTATTATGGGTTAACAGGTAATATAGGAAGCTTTGCTTATATGGGTAAGTTATAGTTTTTGAATCATTGGAGAATCCTCCATGGCAATGATCTTCTACATAAGGAAACACTAAAAGGATCCTGGAAAAAAAACCAAAGGAAGTGATTTTTTTTGACTCATAGATCATTCAAGTTATCAAGGGACATTACTAGGAAATTGGGTCATGAAACACCAAGTTTATCCGTAGATAGTTGCAGGGAAGAAAAGAGCTATGACGTAAATTGTAGTCGAATTAATTACCGAGCTGATTACAAGATCCCAATCTCAATAAGGGAATGGATATTCTGAGGACATGTGTTTTGCTGATTATGAATGGCCAGGTTCCTGGAGTCTATGCAAGAAACAGGGTTCGGATTTTTGCTATGGTCTTTATTCTGTTATTCATAGAAGTTCAGTAGTTTAATGGGAAAGAGGACGTGCATGATTTTTTAACTTGGGAAATTAAAAGTTAACTCAACAGGGAAAAGTTCAATCTCAATTTGCTACCAACAATTATCTTTCCCACCCCAAGGAGTTAGACTAGTGAAAACCCCCCCAAACAACGGAACACAAAATGTTCTCCATCATCTATGAGCCCGTGCATGGAATCATATACAAGAATAGAAAGAAAGAGAAAGGGTGATGAGACATTCAGAGATTCATAAGTTTTGTGATGCAACGCTAAACAGAGTATTAGAAGGATTAAGGAGTTACAATAATGATGTTAAGTATGGATATATTCAAAGAGATCTCACCAATGAAGAAGTTGAGTATCTGAAATTGTTTGAAGAGGAGATTGAGGTAAGATTGAAGTATCGAAATCAGATGAGAAGATGGGAGATGTATGTGAATGGAAGACCACTTGGACCACGAAGAGAACGCCCAGAATAATCGACCCTTAGGGGGAGATTGTTAGGTTCATAAAAAGTGTCGATTATGTGATTTAGTTATTAGTCTTTATTTTGTTTAGAATAAAGTAGTTTGTAATAAGGTATATTATGCTAAAAGTAAGAAATAGCATAATTGCCAAAGAATAGGGACTAGATGTGAAACATTAGAAAAATAAAGGAAGGGAAGCTTCCTTCCTTCTCCTATAAATACCCCTTCTAATCATCATTAGAAGGTGATGCCTTGTAATAAACTTTTCCTTTTTCCCTCCATTTTATAACATTTGAAATTTGAATACTTGTCATCCTCTACTATTCTCTCCAAGCTTTCATGGTTGATTATGTATGATTCAAGATAAACAAGACCTAACAGTTACAATGGCTATTGGCCATGTTTATGATAATTTAATGTTTGGTTTATGTTTATTCTGATTGCATCTTATTCGTTGTGTGTTATTTTATGTTTATCAATTTATACTTGTTTACGTGCTTAAGTATGCGACCTATCATTCAACTGGATCTATGAATACAAAATAGAGAGTTAGCTAGATGCCGGGATAGCTCTCCATATCTGCAATTTATATATCTAGAGTAATAGGATCATAAATAACGTATTGTCTTTGCTCTTGGTTTAGTGAACAAGTTGGACTAGTAGGTGACCTAGGATTAACAAATGACGTTCTGATTCCTTGAGTAAATATCTGGACAAGTGGACTACTAGTATATAAAGAGCCGTTAAGCAGTAAGTTAGTAAAGTCTTGATGAGCTAGGATTCAATAAGATCACGATTATTGTATCCTAAGATAGATTACAATCAACCATGAGTACTTTATGCGGATGTGGTTAATTATGACAGAATTGTCAGATCTAGGTTTTAGGAAAAAGTACCGCCTAAATTTAGGAATGATATATCAACAACGAGATAAGACAATCATTGCACTTATAAACAAAAACATGTGCTTTATTAGATTAAATATTAAGTTTTCCTTACATTAGGCTTGACCGCATCTCTATCTTCTAACTATCAACTTGTGTGTGTTAATTGCCCAATCTCAGTCTAGGTAAACCAAAACTCATGTCAGTCTCTCAGGCTAAAAGCCCTCCTTTTTGTGTTAGTTTAGGTTTAAGTTAGGTATAACATAGAATAAATTAGGACTAACTTAGATAACTAAAATACTGATAGATTTACGTATTAACACTCGCTCCTAGTGATCGACACCCTACTTACCAACGAAACTACAATTGATCGGGTATACTGCCCGTTAGTGTCATTTTAGGTAAAGTCGGAAAAATATAAATAGTAAAACTTGATAATAGTTATTACCTACGCACAACGACACATCAATGTTGCTTAAGGGAAAGAAGCAATTAATGATGAGATGGAATCCATCATGGGCAACGACACTTGGGTGCTTGATGATCTACCTTCAGGATTCAAACCTCGTGGTTGCAAATGGATCTTCAAAATAAAATTTAAGGTAGATGGAACTATTGAAAAGTTCAAGGCAAGATTAGTCATTCAGGGCTTCAGACAAAAGTATCATAAGATTTCTGATTGCATTGGCATCAATTCACAATCTAGTTATTCATCAGATGGATGTGAAGACAGCATTCTTGAATGGTAAACTAAATGAGGAAGTCTATATGAACCAACCTCAGGGCTTCATCATGCCTGGCAATAAAAATAAGGTGTGTAACTGATTAAGTCTTTATATGGACTGAAGAAGGCACCTAAGCAATGACATCAAAAGTGTGATGAAGTGGTTTTGTCTAATGGTTATTTACTTAACAAAGCTGACAAATGTGTATATAGCAAATTTGATAAAACTAGTAAAGGAGTCATCGTTTGCCTATATGTTGATGACATGTTGATCTTTAGCACTGATCAAGTTCAGGTTGACCTGACAAAGGAATTCTTGTCATCAAGGTTCTCTATGAAGGACATGGGGGAGGCTGATGTTATCCTTAGTATAAGGATTAGATATGAAAGTAATGGGATAGCAATTTCTCGTTCTCATTATATTGAGAAGGTACTAAACAAATTCAATTACTTTGATTGCACTCCAGTGAGTACTCCTATGAATACAAGTGAGAAGTTGATGCCCAATAATGGTCAAGATGTATCTCAACTTGAGTATTCTAGGGTAATTGGCTGCATGATGTATGGCATGACTTGTACAAGGCCTAATATTGCTTTTGCAGTGGGTAAACTGAGCAGGTATACTAGTAATCCTGGTACTCAGCACTGGAAAGCAATTCAGCGGGTACTGAAGTACTTGAAGAAAATCATAGACTATAGTTCGACATATACTGGTTAACCTTCGGTCATAGAAGGATACACTGATGCAAGCTGGATCGACAATACTAAAGACAATTCGTCTACCAGTGGCTGGGTATTCCTGCTTGGTAGAGGTACAATTTCTTGGGTGTCCAAGAAACAAACTTGCATCACCAGTTCAACAATGGAATCTGAATTTATGGCTTTAGCAGCTGCTGGTAAGGAGGCTGAATGATTGAGAAAACTGATCCTTGAGATTCCATTGTGGTCTAAACCTATAGCACCTATTTCTATCCTTTGTGATAGTGCTGCTACATTGGCAAAGGCTTATAGCCAAATGTACAATGGGAAGTCTAGACACCTAGGTGTCAGGCATAGCATGATTCGTGAGCTTATCATGAATGAGGTAGTATCTATAGAGTTTGTGAGGTCTCAAAAAACTTAGTTGATCACTTGACGAAAGGACTGTCTAGAGACTTGGTTATAAAGTCTGCTGAAGGGATGGGTTTAAAGTCCAACTTAGTCATTGAATGCTAGGACACCCAACTCCCTCCTAAGGAAACTTAGGAGCTAAGTTCAATGTGAAAAGCTGAACATTCAGTGGACTGTAGCACATGTTTTATAATCATCCCACGGATGTGCTTGGAACCTGCTGAAAAGGAGGATGAAGACTTTACTTCTCAATGGTTAATTTCTTTAAAAAAGTTCTTAGCAGGAGCATGAATAAAGATGAACCACCTATGTAAATGTTAAGTTTTTGCCGCTTTAAGGAGCTATGGACTTTCAGTTCTTACAACATTTATGAATTGGATATGGACACGTAGCTTGTATAGTGTCAGGAGCATTTAAGTGTTTGAAAAATTGTGTGTATTTTATCTTTAAGTATTCAAATGGGTCGAAGGGTTCAATTCTTAGAACACCTTGATTCTCGAATATTTGAACGTGTAATGTACTAAGATGGAAATTCAATCCTCATGATATTTTTGTTTATGCACTTGTTTTGTTTAATGTTTAATTTTCATGTTCATACCGGGTAATGGGACTGGAGGTACATAGTGTACTCCCATAGGTCACTAAGCACCCTGACTCTGATAGTGGTAAAAAGAGAATTCAAGTCGCTGATGAAGTTCAGTGAGTTCACTCTTCAGTGAGTGTAACTCTGGACTGAATGATATTCACCAATCTGATGGCTTCAGCTTTGTACTCCTTGAGTAGTAAGCTGAAGGATACCATCAGGGAGTAATCCATTAGGGGATGTATCCTCAGCGGGTTATCTCATCAATGAGTCTTTTCTGTGTGAACACTTTAGCTTGTGTGCTCTGCAGTGAGCTAGCCGAATGTTCAGGACACTGAACTCGCTGGAATGAATTCAACTAACTTGTAACAACTTTGACCTATTCAAGTAGCAGGTTTGACTGCATTTAATGACCACGTTTAAATTGGTCATGTAACCACTAATTTCTATAATTATGAAGGCTAATTATGGAAGAGATTTATGGGCCTATTAATCTCTCATAATTTCATAGACTAGGGTTTGAGTAAATCTCTTATAAACATGATATTACAAACTGCACGGAGAGACACACATAATACATAAACACTTAGAAGCGAAGGGTTCTTAATTTATGCCTAAAAACAAGAACAAACACTTGGATTTATCCCAATGAGGTATTCGTATAACCCAGACATAGGGTTGAATAATCTTCTTTGGAAAGTGATTACACGACTTCAAGTGATATCCGGTAACCTTAATTGGTAATTAATTAGGCATTGATTATCTTCACCCTCTTTTGAGCCAACCACAACCAACACATAAGCAAACTAGCTAATATATATTAGTAATTCGAATTTCGGCTATAACTTCGGTTTATAGTAGCTTTTTTATGAGCCAAAAGGAAAAGGATAACCATACAATTAAGAGGTTGTGAAAGGTGGAACAATGTTCCATCCTTATGAAGTCGAGAGCTTGCGACTTATATGATATTACATTACTACAGTTCAATTTTTTTGTTAAAACAAATCCATCATAGTTGTGGGTAGACACTTCACACTTGATTTATCAGCCAAAACTAAACCTTGTACATTACCAAATTCAGACAATTAACTATGTTTTTGTGTTTGTAAGACGGAATTTTTCCTTTTTTTTAACGGCAACTTTATTAAAAAACTAGCAAGGAGCTAGAAAGACATTACAAAGAAATAAGATAGGGGATTTTTAACCAATACTCCCAAGAAAAAAACCTATTACATCTACTAGAACACCATAAAAAGGACCAAGAAACAATGTCATCAAAAATCGTCGAACGATTAGGAGGCGAAGCGTCAAAGACCAACTGATTTCGAAGCCTCCAAATCCGCCACCAAGCAACATAAAAAACACCTTCTAAAAGAGACTTGAGACGGGAAGAAAGCCGAAAGGATAAGAACCAAGCAACCCAATCGAGAAAGTAACAAATCTCCTGCCAATCCTCCATCAAAGACAAATTTTTTCCTTGAAGAGACGAATCAGCTTAATCAAGTATCAAATCACGAAAATTTGTAAATTTAAATTTTGATTACGACATTTTATCTAGTACTATATTTTAAAGCATATTAGAACATTTATTTTTAAAAAAAGTTTTAAAAATTCAGACTTTTAAGAAACTTACTTGTTATTAAATACAAGGATATGCAATTTTGACTATCCATCTCATTTTTAAAAAACCATACATGTGTCACTCTTAATTAAAAAACATCTTTTACTTTTAAATTAATTTTATTAATGATTCAATTCACATATTTTTTAAAATTTTGCTTATTAATTCACCATCTATTTTCATAGTACTTTTTAATGAAATTTTAGATTTTTTTTACATTATTTACCGCTGCAATTACGCGGGTACCATGAGCTAGTATCTGGTAAAAGCATAGTTCGTACGGGGTAGTGGAAGAAGACGATGAACGAACGCCGTCAAAAAGCTATAAAATCTAGAGACTAAAATTGACGAGAGATTTAGATGTATTGTTAAAAACTAGGGCCGAGCAAATCAACCGCAAACCAACCAAACCTACAAAACCGAGCCCGAGCCGACACCGACCAAAACCGAACCGACCATTTCGGTTTAGTATTTAATTTATAGTTCTACCGGTTTTGGTTTTGTCGTTCGGCTCGGTTTCGGTTTCGGTTCGGGTTAAAACCATGAAAAATCGCCTACACTATCTATTTGGTTCGGTTTTGTCCGGTTCCGGTTTCCGAGTTTTTTCCCCCTCAGATAAACTTCGGTTCAGTTTCGGTTCATGTTTTTCCTCAAACTCGGTTTTCAGTTCGATTCGGTTTTTGTCGGTTCGGTTTGATTTTGAACCGATGCTCACCCCTACTTAAAACACATTTCTATCCCTCGTCCCTTTTTTATGGCTAATGAATGTTGGACTAGAGGTGGACCTTATATATATAAAGGTTGAAACATAGTGAAAAGAAAATTTAAAATAAGAATAATGAAAAATAATAAAAATCATATAGAAGTATCGACTTTTTTTTTGAACGGCGAAATTGCAATAAAAAAACTAGCGAGACGCTAGAAAGATTACAAAGTCAAAGTAATAGGGCATTTCAACCAAATACTCCAATCAAAACTACCATTACATCTAGTCGAAACCCAAGAGAAAGACTTTAGGACGACCTCATCAAAAATCAACTCCAGGCGCGGTTTAGCCGAACCAAAAATCACTTCATTACGGAACTTCCATAAAGCCCACCATGCTACGTAAAAAACGCCTTCTAAAACCGATTTAATTCCTTTAGCAAGACGAAGAGAAGAGAACCAAAGGATCCAATCATCATAAGAGAATAAGTCTACCAAATCCAACTCCCACCATCTAGCAATTTTCTGAAAAAGTTGACGCGCCACATTACAAGAGAAGAAAAGATGCGAGCTAGATTCACCGGCTAAATGACAAATCGGACAAAGGATAGAGGGGATGTCTAATCCTCGAAGGGAAAAATTAAATCTAGTTGGGAGAATATCCAAAAAAACCTTCCACGCCAAAATATTAATCTTTATAGGAACGGCATGGACCCATCTCGTGATAGTACCAACCGAAGGAAGCATGGTATCATCAATATAATTACGAGCCGATTTAACCGAAAACTCTCCTGAAAAAGCAATGGACCAAATCCATCTGTCATTACTATTTGAAAGCATCACAGCAGCAGCTTTATCCACAAGAAGAAGATATTGTTCTTCTTCAATACCTCCTCTAGGCACACGCCGAAAAGAACTAGCCAACGAACTGTCATTAAGCTTAGCAGAAACACTAACCTTCTTATCACATTCCAGAGTATATAGACGAGGGAAAACTAACTTAAGAGGACGATCATCAAGCCAAACATCCTCCCAAAAACAAGTATGTTCTCCATTACCCATTTTTTTCTTAACAAAGGATAAGAAATTAATACCTTTTAGAGAAAGTGCTGCAACTTCTTTAATAATGATAGACCAAAGGGAATTTCGAATTAAAGTACCAGGAGAATCAATGCATCCATGATCACCGTACATGGCTTTAATAAACCTAGACCACAAAGAAGAATCGTGCGAGTAAAATCTCCAAATCCATTTGAAAAGGAGAGCTCGATTGACGGCAAAAAAACTAAAGACACCAAGACCCCCTTTTGCTTCGAAGCTAACACCTTCTTCCACCCAAACATATATAATTTCTGATCATTTTTTTAGCACCATTGAAGAAGTTCCGACGAATGGATTCCAATTTGTTAAGAACTCCAATAGGGACTTTATAGATCGACATATGATAAAGAGGCATGGAGCTTAGAACCGATTTAATAAGCGTTAGGCGTCCACCAATAGATAAAGATTTAAGTTTCCACTTCGAAAGATGAATGGAAATTTTATCAGGCTATTAAAGTTATTAAAGATGGGCACGTTAATTTTGACATTTGAGGAGGCCATGAAATCTGTAACGCATATGTCTTAGTCTGAATACTGTGTGAAACTGTCTTTAGGGTAGCGTTAGATAAGTTGGGCACGGTAACCCGACCCTTGGTTTTAAATTGAGGAAATATGAAATAACAAATATATGTTAATATCGCAAGAACACGCTTTTCCTATTATGGAGGCTAAAAATTGTTAATTATCTACACCAAAAACAATTCATGTATCTAAAACATCAATTTACAAATTTCAGTAACCAGCGAATTGAAACA
>BQNB010127183.1:0-19481 GCA_026074375.1 Tanacetum coccineum
TCTAATCCTTATACTAACTACGAGCTAAGACTTGTTACAACTTTGGAAGTGACCGACACTTTTCGTGTTTCCAACAGGATCGTCCCTCTCAAAATAATGAAATTGACTCAAAGTTACTAGCGTAAGTAACCTGACTTTTAACTCAAAATTTTTGGCAAGTATAGCGGGAATAACAATTGCATCTCCGTAACCCTCGGTGGGTGCTTGGAGTAATTCTGACATAGTACTTGTATCCGCCATAGTAACAACGGGAGTCTCTACAATAGTTTAAAGCCAGGGTTCGACTATTTGCTTGGAACGTCTACGATTATGTCGCTTCGGAATCGTAAAAGATTCAATAATTAAATTCGATGAAGAGCGGGTGCACATGCACTAACAAAATAAGAGAAATAAATCTAATTTTTTTAACCGATAGTCAAAGGTTCACGGTAGCTCTCTAGAAAACGCACAAAGAAGCGAAGGAGCGGGTAAGCGCAAAGCGTTTTAAAAACCTTATCCTTTCGGGTCGAAGTTCGGATCAACCCTCCTTATACCTCTCTTATAGTTTGTTAATCTAAAGGTGAGCCGATTAAACAATTGACAACACGATTTATTTTTTTGGTATTTTAAAATACTTTAGGAAAAGTATTTTTTTTCGTGTTTTAATAAATCCACAAAAATAAATCGAGATATAATAAAATATTTTTGTATTTTTTAAGTTTTATATAAAAGAAAATGAAAAATAATAAAGAAATGTAAAATTTATATTCACAAAAAACGATAACTTCACGGGGAAGGGTCTTCAATGTACTAATCTCAAACTTCAAAACGCGATAATCGTTTCGCACACTTCCCCTTCATCGGCGAAAAAATTTTGATTAGTCCCAATTATATATATTGATTTGTGTGTAATATATATATATATAATATATATATATATATATATATAATAGTATAAAATATATCTATATAGATACATAATATAATATAATAAAAGCAAATCGCAAATCAAATCACTCTTGATAAAGAGTAATTAAGCTAATTACTATAAAAATATATTTCCACGAAAAGTATTGATGAGAAAATTAACCTTAAGAAAGGATAAAGTCAAATCGTTCCGAGTCGTTTTCCAACGAAACGTGAATATTAAAAAAATCTTGTATCGTTTTCATGATCACGAGCTTGAATATTCGATATTTTGGATTTTGAATTCTAAAACTAATAAAGCAAAGGGAAAACACATAAAGGCACGCTAATCTAGGAATAAAGGCAATTTAAAAAAATCCTAACGACATTTAAAGCAATTAACAATTTAAAACAAACTAATTAACCAAATAAGACAAAATAAAACTCTAAAACTCAAAAGGCAAATTTCTTAAACTAAAATGTAAAAACTAATTTTTTTAAAAAGAAATTATTTTTTTTTGATATTTTTTTATATTTTTAAAACTAATAAAACAATTTTTATAACTAAAAATTAATCTAAAAATATTAACTTAATTCTAAAAAATTTAAAAATTTCTAAAAATACTAGACACTATTTTTGAGGTTTACAAAGAAAAACGACTCAAAAAGCTAACACCAATAAGCTGCTAAAAATCATTAAGCTAAAAACTAAAAACATATAAAGAAATAATGGTGCAATGTATTGATGAAAAAGTCCCAAGGGCGCAGTGTTAAGGTGTGTGTGTTGAGAGGAAGGGCACAGGTTCGAGTACTCTGACTACCCCTTTTTGTAAAACCTTTTTTTTATTTTTCTTTTTGAAAAATCTATAGAATAAGCTTAAATAAGAAACTTTAATAAATGAACTTAATTTGCCAGAAAACTTATTTTAAGCTAAGAAAAAGACGAATAAAAGTGACCATGGTAAAAAACTAACTAGTTAAGACTGTTTGCTTATTTGGACTCAATAAGCAATAAGGAAAACTAATAAGCTGAAGACAGACCAAAAACTAGATTCAATAAGCACTTAAAACCAAAAATAAGCAAACACAATAAGCTGGAAAAAAAACAACTAAATGCAATAAGTCAGTTTACTTAAAAAGGAACTTAAAGGACTTTTGACAAACTTTTAAGCTAAATTTGAGAACTAATAAGCACTAGGTATAAGCTAAAAGTTAAAAACAGATAAGGGACTAGACTCAAATTACACAAATAAGCTTGGAAATTAAGCAAATTCGTTAAAGAAATAAGCTAGAAAATACTAATTGGCAAATGGAGTCTACTTGTTTTGGACTTTTGATATAAACAACTCTTTTGTAGCTTAAATTTTTAAGACTCAAAAACTCTTTGACACGCTAAAAGCTAGAACATTAAAATCAATCTACAATAAGGCTAGATGTAATCAGAATTAACCTAAGCTAGTAGCCTAGATTATACCCTCATTGACCTGCACCTTTGACAATTTATAGACTACCAAACTAGCAATGCTTAACCTGTTTCTATCTAAATTACACAAAATGATTTTCTAAAACCAATTGACTTAAAACAAATGGATATTGAAACTAATAAAACTAGTTTTGAACACAATAACCTCACCTCAAATACATTTTTTAAGAAAATTGAACAAATAAGCTGTTTGAACAGCCCTAGGTCTAGCAGACTTGAGATATTGACAAAACAAACTAGAAAACCTAACTAAACTTATTCCTAGCTTATGAAAACTAGCATTTAGACCTAATAAGAGCTTATCAACTCTATTTTGATCACTAAAATCAAGCTGCACACAATTTTCATATATCTAAACTACTTAACCCAAACACCCCTTTAAAACTTGAAAAACCATTTTTAAGCTAAAACAGACCAAACTAAGCTCTAACAGATTAAAAACTATGATTATTAATGACAAATAAGCAAGAAATTTAGAAAAATAAGCACTAAATAATAAGCTAAATTAATAAGCAATTTTGACTTCTAAACTAGCATATTTACTAAAACTCAAATAAAATACTTCTAAGCTACAAACTAAACATATTAGCCACTATTAATCCAGAATAAGCAAATAAGCAATAATAATAAACACAGATTAAGCAGTTTAACAAGCAACAAAAGAAATTAAGCTATAAAGGTAAAAGTGATTGTACCTTGTCCTTTGCTCAAAACAAGGACATGCTCTTTAGAGCTTAATCTATAAGCTCCGGTTATTTTTATAAGCTGGTAAAGTCCTATAAGCCCATCCATTTCTGGCTTATCTTCCACATTAAGCTTATTATGACTTTTTGAGGTAATTAGTAGATCAACTAATTCAGTTAAGCCTTACGAAGAGCTTAACTGAATTAGGACTAGCTTATGAGGTAACAAAGAGCCATTTGAGCTTATTAGGTTACTTATAAACACATTTAAACCATACTTGCAAAAAAGTAAAAATAGAATTCAAAACACAATTAAAATGAAACTGAAATTTTTATTAATTATAAAAAGGTTATAAGCTTTAAAAAGGAAATTACATTAATGAAATACAATAAGCTGAAAATTAAGCTAAAACTACCCTAAAAGCTAGATTACTAAAAACTCCCTTCTACAACTGTGTGACTGAGCCTCTATTTATAGTGAGGAGAAGAAGCTTCTAGGTGAGGAGGAGCGTCCCAATCTTCCAATCGCAGCCCTTGATTACTAACAAACTCTCATCCATCCATTTTGAGCCCTTAGATTGCCTCCACGCCTCATTAGCCAATAGGACACCTTAGGATTGCCAAGGTGTCAGAAATTGATGTCATACCTTGCTACATTGGCCTTTTAGAATGAATCTAGCGTGTAGAGTGGTGGATTTTACCCTGTGTTATTCGTTGCAGGGTGAAAATAAAAGAGGGAGGGAAGATAAATAGTACATTTGACCAAGTCTTATTAATAAAGTTAACTTGGATCAGGTTTTGAATTTGGGCTAGGTTTATTACTTGGGTTGTTTTGGTATGGATTGGATTTTAGGAATTTGAACTTAGGCTTTTATTTTGGCAAAAGGGTTAGTAAAATTCAAGTGTTAATGGGCTGACCCGGCCCACCAATCGGGTACGGGTTGGCCCATTAAAGATGAATACGCTCTCAACTTTATTTTTTCACGCTCTTCTAATCTCGTGCTCGGTTTTGTCCTTTTTTGCTTCATTTTTTTCTTTTTGTGGATATCCGTTACCTGCACAATACAATTAACAAAACACACATATACAATGTATTTTTCATGTATTTTTGGTCTTTTAAGCTCGTTTTAATAAGGAAAATTGATATGTGATTAAACACATATCAACAACATACTTACTTATTTGTGAGACAACAAAGATTCGTGAATAACTTTCGAGCCTATCTATTACTGTACACATTTCGGTTAAGACTTCCCACACTTGTGGATCTTAAGCCATGAATACCCCTGCAGAACCCCACTGATTTCCAAGCTACCCGACTGTAATAAAAAATCTATTCAAACTTCTCCAAACCTCTCAGCCACTAACGGTGCCGAGTAACTACGCTAAGAATATCTTTCGGGTAATAATAAGAAGAAGCGTCACCAACGTTGAAGCGTAGGCTACCCGACGCAGGATTGGATTGCATACTAATGCAGAGGAACAAGGTTATCTCATACTCAACAAGACAACACAAGGAACGTCAAAAAAATTACACGATACGCGACTTGGAGCTAGGAACCGTTATTATTGCACTTACGACTTAGAGACACTAACTATGTGGTACGAAGAGTACGATGGTTACTGACCATCGGATCCTTTCGCACATCCTCGACTAGAAAATGCTCAGTGTGAGACAAAGGAGATGAGTGGAACTATGAAGTGATTCAAATTGCGAATTCTAGTATCATCTAGGCAAGGCAAACATCGTAGCAGATGCTCTGAGTGAGGAGGAATGATTGAGACCCTTACGAGTACAACCATTAGGAATGCTAGTCAGACAAGTTTGAAACCTCACATACAGAATACTAGAGGTGAAGCAATGAAGAACGGGAAGAATACTCAGATCTTAATACACTTTTAAAAGCTTAAGACGGTTCTTGTTTAATGAGTTGCTAGATTAAGTTAGACTCAAGTTGTAGCTTAACGTAAGATTTTTAAGGAATTCGCTTGAGGACAGGAAAGGCTTGAAATACGTGAATTTGGAATTTGACATGTTGAAGTTCGATACTTGACGAAAGAGCTTGAATCTCGAGAACTAGTTATCTGAGGGAAGTTAATGGTTCAAGAACAAGTAAAGACATAGAAGATCCAAGCTGAAGTACAAGTTTCAAGACCAGGAGAACTCAGAAGACATCTTTAGCTTTGGAAGTGCTTTGAAAGACTTTATTTTATTGTAATTGTACTTGTTAGGAACATTGTAAGTAATTTCGTATGTCAACATATTGGGGGAAGATTGTTAGCCTTAAAATACGTCGACTTATATGGAATTACATTTGTTTATTATAGCCGTGTCGAATATGGTCTAGATACGTTAAGCTAGCATTGTAGGCGACACAATAGGGCTATAAATACCCCCTCCATACTTCCATGGAGGGGTGAGGATTTATTTTGTAACATTTTATAAAGTGTGTGTGCTCTTTCCTCTCTCTCTCTCTCTCTCTCTCTCTCTCAAGAACACACATATCTTTCCATTTTTCTCTCTTGTCAATAATATGGCTACTAGTTTTTTTAATCCTCCCCGACCTCCGGATCGTTGTTTATAGGCTTGAATCTTTATGACTAACAGCTTTTTACATTTGTCTTATATAAAAGTTATTTATATAAATACTAGAACTTTCTCTAAGACATTGTGAGTGACACAATGGTCTCTAAACTTTCCCCAAGACATTGTGAGAGACAGAATGGTCTCTAGACTTTTCCTGAGACATCGTGAGTGATAAGATGGTCTTTAAAACTTTTGTATGACCTTACATAATACCGCTTTAAAGGATATTGAAACTCGTCATAGTCTGTCGACCCCACTAATTATCTTACTATTCGACTCCGAAGACGAATTTGAACACTCGTCCCATACTTTTGAAACACCTACGTCATCTCGTGACCCGTCGCCTAGAAACATGCCGATTAATTCGAACACAACTTTAACCCGTCACCTCATAATATTTCATCTTTGGAACACGACTTTTGGAACCCGACTTATTTTATTTTTCTTTACTCCGTTCGATTTTATAGAAAATACCTACAACGAGACAAGGAATGAGTTCCACGAAGATTGAGTAGATTATAGCTCAATGAGTTACTAATGCTATTGAGGTTATTACTATCTACAAGACAAAAAAATCCGCGTGGCTCATGACTTGATAGTTCGGGTCGTACGTTAGGGAGCCAAGGTTGCAAGGAATCCTTACAACAAAAGGAAGTAGGAAGGAGGTTACCAAAACAACACGGGACAACAAAACAAACGACAAAAGGTCATGAGAGCTTACACTGCTGGACTAGATAACAACAATGGATATGCAGGAATTTACATTTCTGCAACAAGTGCAAGTTGCACCATACTGGGCCATGCACGGTGAAGTATGGTAACTTTAAGAGAGTTGGTCACATGACTAGGGATTGTAGGACTCTCATTCCTGCAACAACTCAGAGGGCCCCGGTGGCAAAGCAGAAAACTACAGTTACTTGCTATGAGTGTGGAAAGCAAGGGCATTACAGGAGTGAGTACTCAAAGTGGAAGAATCATAATTTTGGTAACCAGAAGGGAAATAAAGGAAAAGCTCGTGGGAACCCTAACGTCGTTATAGATCATGCTAATGCTTAATGAGAGATTTTTCTTACCTTACATAGTGAGACCCAAGTAGAAGCCTTCTTGGACCATATCCCCTAAGAGATTTGCACTAGTACTTTCATATAAATTTCATTGTATTATGTGGATGTTTTTAAATCCTCTATTAATCTGTGTGTCATGACGATTCCATCTGTTACACTCCCTGAATTGTTACAAACTTATAAACCATTTTGCTATCATCTTATAACTATTTTGCTATCATCTTATAAACTATTTTGCTATCATCGTATAAATTATTTTGTTGTCATCTTACTAATTTGTTGTCATCTTATAAACTACTTTGCTTTCATCTTATGAATTATTTTGCTACTTTATAAACCGTTTTGGATACTACCTTATAAACGGTAGGGTTTATAACATTTAAGTTTGAGAAACATAACACTAGTTTGATGAAAATGAGCATTGCATCGTTAGCTCATAATTATACATAGTCTAATCACCTATGTCTAATTTAAGAAGGAGCATGCTATGCTAGGAGTAGTCACCTTAAATTGTGACAAAATCAATTTTCTACTTATATTCCTAAAAATCAAAATTTTGTGTGCGTACACATAAGTTGTACATGTCATGGGCATACGTATTAGTAAGCACACTCACAAAGGAGACTTTTACACAACCTTATCATATAGTTTTAACCTCATCTTACACCACATCCTTAGCCGAAGGATCGAATTACACCACTAGTCACCCTAGGATAATCCTCAAACCAGTATGGTCACATTAGTTGCTTTGTCATATAGCTAAGACCTTGGAGACTGTTAGTGAAAGAAAAAGGACTACATCTTGTAGTCGTTGTGGGGTATTCACTTGATGTGCTTCACTTGTGCTTCAACAGATTTCGAAAAATAAGAAAGAATATAGGATTTGCTGCATTATTTTCGTAAACTGCTATCTTGTGATCTTTACATCATGCCTTTTTCTGAACTTTGAATGGACAAGCTCATACCTGCTGAAATCTTGAAAGCTTCTGAATATACTTCCTACTAATCATCATAACATAAACATTGAAGAAGATATAATAATTCAGAATTGCAGAGGCTTTTAAGTATTTGGCTTTTCTTGATTACTTTGGATAGAAGTTCGTCAGGTAGTAGAGTAAGATCATAGTCTTCATCCGAATGGAATTGAATCGCCATGTTTTGTTTCAAAATAGTCACCACCAAATGATTTTAATGACAATACCACTCAATTTTTTCTAGATAAAAATATTTTACGAACACAAAGACTAAGGGGTTTTAATAGTTAGAAAGGACTGCGATTATAGACTATACCAATCGGTCGGTAATAATAACCTCCAAATCCTTGAGGACACGATGATTACATTTATAAAATACTGCACGCATGAGAACAGAGTAAATTCACTATAAAGAACTTTCTTGACAGGTTTTTCGCACGAACAAGCTAGTTTCCCTCTAATAACCGAAGTATCAGATTCCTAATGTTCACCGTTCTCAATACTAAGATGTCCTGTAGACTTACACACTAATAATTATATCTACTACTAGAATATAAATAGTGGTTTGTCGAGGTGAGTAAAGTTAATTAAACTAATCTGCGACTTAGTCTTATAATTCCATTTCTGCGTTTTTACATCTAATACAATTAATACGGTAGAAGGCCTGTGCAAAAATGATTAGAAAAACATTCGATGTGCATAAAGAAAATTATTTGGAACACAAACGAAAGTTTTAAATCATAATAACTGATGATGTTTTTGAAAAATATCTCGAAAGATATGAAGAGCCTTAGGAAATCAAACTTTTACAAGTACTTGATAAGGAAATCCACTTCACTAGTGGCGCAAGTCCGAAGACAGGCAATGAGCATTCATACTAATATCCTGTGATATAGTACAAACACAATCCGCATTCTCAACCTGAACATGAACAAAAAGATTATGTGTGTGATATCAAGATAAGTTGTTGTAGAACACAAAACAATTAATATCTTGTGACATTGAATATAAATATCATATTTACTCCCCCCTACATAAGTGCATCGATAAACAAAACTTGTTAGCACAATGCATGGATAGGACTTAGAATCAATGAAACATTAGTTATCAATTTTTTTTTGTTTTAATTTAAGTCATCTTTTTCTCCCCCGATCAAAATTCATGAAAGAGATTAATGGAGTTTGATCAAGAATGGACCTAAAAAGAAGAAAACACCCCCCCAAGACAATCGCGGAGGTGAGTGAATTGAGGACATTTATCAAGTGATTACTGAAACAAGACCTTTTAAATTTACCATATGTTGTTGTCGTTTCAATCTTGTTAGCAATAGAATCAGCAATAGGTTGTCCTTGAAAAGCTGCAAAAACTGTTAGCAGAAACTAATTCTCCCCCGCAAACAATGACCCGTGTCATGTCTGGTAAAAAACAATGTATATACGAGAAACATGGCCGGGTTCTAATGGTCGCACCAACAAGTTGGATAAAAAATGTTATAAGATCCGTGTTCCTTTTTTGGCGACAAACTTTCCTATGGGTTTCAGTCCGGGTTACAGTCCTGAGAAACTATAAAGCCATATTTACAGAAACAAAACTAAGACGTAAAACAAACAATTTTTATTTTATTTTATTTTATTATTATTTTTTATTTTTTTTGCAAATCGTTGCAAATTGATCGTTTCCAAATCTCACGGTGCCAACAAACTTCGCCACATAATTTATCAGCTTAGAACGATCACCGGTCATATGTCTAGAGCACCCTGAATCCAAATACCATAGGACAATCTGTACAACCTGAAATAACACAAACATGTCATGTGAATGGATTCCCTAAGGATCCGGTTAGTTATCATGCAAATAAATCAGAAATCCCTTTGGAACTAGCCTTCCGATCACTAAGTTGACAATCAGAAAACCTAGAGATGACAGTAGTAGGGGAACTAGAACTAACACTCGGGGAAAGTTCTAAAGGCATAGAAATGGGTGTCAAGGATTTCTTTGGACCATAAATATCACACAAAAGGAATTGTCGGCCAGTGGGCTTCCACTGAGGAACAATTCTGGGAGCAACGGTAATATCTGTCTTCCTAATATACTTAGGAGTCGTCTTAGGACGAGCAACCTGTGGTTTCTTAGCATGCATAGTATTCATAGAAGGAACATTTATCACAAGGCAACTATCATGATTAAAAGAAACCAAACATTTATCACAAGCACCACAAACAACGTTTTATTTAAACAGTAGAACCAAAACTTTGACATATAAAAGAAGAATTAACATTTTTCTTTTATTCAAATTCCTAGGGTGATCTTCTATGCTCCCTGGCACTACACATCTAGAAGGCAAAACTCTAACTTTTGGATTATCACTTTTAGACTGGGTTTTGCTCACTCCTGCGGCAGGTTTCATTCCTGTAGACACAAGCATATTTACGTTAGGTTTTTTATGGTTATTAACAGCTGTTTGTTTGGTGTGTCTAGTTGAGGCTCTAGTAGGTTCCTAAAACGTAACATGCTTCTTCATAGGGGTCAGCGGAATCCAATCAGCTCATTTTGGTGGGGGGATATACTTTGAGCTAATGGAATACATTCCTGGGGCAAGGATCTTAGGTTTTTCGGGTGTCTTAGGTCCACTAACTTTGGTGTCACAACCACTAGGTTTCATTTTGGCAATCACATCATGTAAGGCAACGAGTTTCTCAGTAGATGTGTTACGAGAGTGGGTACTGGCTTTTGACAGTTCTAGATACCGTCGATTTTGTTTTGCAATCTCTATCTTATACCCATCATTCTAAATCCTAAGAGAGGAGATATTATCTTTTAACTGGGATATTTCCGTTTCAAAGGCATTCTTATCAAAGCTACCTACAGGGGAACCTATAAGTCAACATACTCATGATGTTTTATATGAGCATGCAAATTCCAATGGTTTCATATCTCTCCCTTGAAGCTGATCCTTTAATTTGTTAATTTCAAAAATTGCATTTAGAGCAAAATGAGTTGGAGATTATCGCAACAGCTTTGATTATTATAGCCTCTTATGTAATTTTAGAAACTTATCTGTAAGTTTAACATGATCATTTTGAATAAAAGCAGATCGTTGTTCTAAATCATTAATCATTTGTTGCTTTTTCAAAATTTCAGCTTCAAGTTCAAGAACCCTATTGTGTTCCCTATCGCAACTAGATCTGAGTTCAGCACACAGGAACAAAAACAACACACATGCAATCAAAAAAGGGGCACAACATTAACAGAAGCAAGCACAATAGAGCAGATATCTTTAGCAATACTATCAGAAATTAAGCACTCATTAAGAATCATCAGATTTTTCTTCTCTATTTGCAAGTTCTTTTTCTCAAGCAAGTTATGTTCATACTCAGTGTCCAGTTCGTCAAAAGTACGTTTGAACTCAGTTACTTCATTACAGAGGTTGGTATGTAAGTTTTGAAAACCTTGTTTGATGTTGTTATAAAATGGTATAATAGCTTCATCAAAACATTTTTTAAGATAACAAAACTCATATGAACCTTGAAGATAGTTTGTGCGTGGTGTGGTTCTCTCTTTAATGATTTCATCGAATTGGGAAAATTCTGCTTTTAAGTACCATAACTGATCTTGTACTTGACTCTTTGCTGGACTAGTACGAACAAAAGGAGTCACAGGTTTAGGAGGATCACTAGTTAGACTAGCAATATTAGTGGCAGAAAGCCAATAAGCCTGTTCTCGGGACAGTTCCTTTTGAGGAACAAACTGGTCATACAGGGCATTCAACTTAGCATAGTCAATGGGTTTAACATGCCCTGGTTTTTGAGACATTTTCATGCGACTGACTTCAGTCTCAAGCAAGGTCTCGTCACTATCATGCACCGTAACACGAGCATGGCCGGGTTGTAAAAGTCTATGGCCATCATACAAAGCAGGTTGGGATAACTGAGCCTTTCTACCATACCACGGGTTACTAAATCCTAGACCTATTTTATGAATATCACTTGAAGCAATCATAGGTTTTTTGGACAACATAGGAATAGTTTGGGTGGGCATTTGAAACTTTTGTAACAGACCAGTTGCAACTTGGTTAGCACTTTTTAAACAAACAATCTCCTCAAGGTACTTATCCTCAAGTGTTTTCTTTTCTGAAAGTACAGTTTTAGTTTCGCAGGTCAAGTGAGCAATGGTTGCCTCTTTATTCCTAAGGGTGGTCTTAAGTGACTCAGTTTCTTGCTTAAGCTCGGCATTTTGTTTGTTACGGGCAAGTATGACTTGGTCATTTTCTAGTTTTACCTTGTTATGTTCAAGACGGGCTAATTCGAGCTTGCAACGGTCAAGCTCGGCCGTTAGGGTGGCATTAACAAGGGCCTGTTTCTGGTTAACCTTACGATGTCCTTCAACTTGTGTGGTCAATTCAGATAAAGTATTTAACATATAGGCAGCAGAGGGTGGGATAGCAGAAGGTGGGTCAGGAGATGCCTCAGTAGGAACATCTTGACTATCTTTGGTGGCAAGGTACTGATCATACGGGATCGTATAATCTTCAAGTACCTCGTCATCATCGGAGTCGAGATGTTCGTCATGTGGTACCTTAGGTGACAAAGAATGAGACACAGTTTCAAAGATAGTATCATTAAATGTGCGTACCTCATTAATTTGACTGGAGCTGGATGATAGATTAGCCATGAAAGCTGCTGCTGCATTGGGTTCATCATCCACATCTGAATCATAAGCATCTTCATGGCTGACTTGGAACATGTTGGTAGTGGAGAGAGCAAGAGGCTCAGCAAGTGGGACAGTGCATTCCACATCAGCAAGAAATGCTTCGGCTTCAGCATCTAATACGGCACCTTTCTCCTTTGCTTGTAGTAGCATTGCCTTGTCTTGGTGCCATAGAGAGTCTTTGGGACGCTTCGGTTCTTTGCACTGACGGGCAACGTGTCCTTCTTCACGACAGTTGTAGCAGATTACCTTCCTTTGGTTGTTAACACCCTGTCCATTGTTCTGGTTGCCTCGACTTCCCGTATTCCCAACATTACCTGGTGCACGTCTTTGAACTGTCTCAGTAGTTATTTGACCATCATGTACCGTAGCTTGACTCCTGGTGTTAGATGATGACCTGAGTTGGTTGTTGGTAGGTGGGAACTGCTTCTGAAAACCACTCAGCAAGTTGGCAATTTGTTGCATCGTAGCAAGCATGGCAGCATCATGTGACTGAGCAGGTGATGATGAAGTGGAGGCAAGAACAGGTGTAAGCTGTGATGGTGAGTTGGTGGTGGAGTGGGTAGGTACCAGTTGAAGTGTTGTCTTTGCAAGATAGGCAAGAGGATCGGCAACACTCGAGGACTGTTCCTGCTTTCGGAGAGTCTTCATGGCATGCTCTTCATATGATCTTAGATGTGTGAAGAGATCAACATAGGAAACGGTGGACATGTCTTTAGCATTCTTCACATTCGTCACATATTTACTCCAGTAAGAAGGAAGGTTGTTGACAAATTTGGTGTTCATTTGATGAGTAGGTATGACAAGCTTGGTGACCTTCATATCGTTAATTAACTTGTGGAAGCGAACGAAATAGTCATAAATTGGTTCATTACCTTTAGCGCGAAAGCGTTCGTACTCATCAAAAAGATCTTCCTTCCGACGATCAATAGTCTGACCTGCGCCTTTCATTATTAGTGCCAGACTGTCCCATATTTCTTTAGCAGACTCATTTTGATTGAGGGTGTTGAAGATTCGCCTGGGAAGTCCTTGACTCAGAATGTTGGAAGCCTGAATATCGCACTGCTCTTTGAGAGTATCTGCAGCATCGAACTCTTCGTCTGTTTTGTTTCTTGGTTGCATAACGGTACCGGCTGGACTATTGTCTGGTACAGGATCAGTGATCTGTGGATGTGGTGATGGTCCATTGATGATGGATTTCCAAATCAGCTTGCCATGTGTTTTCCCCTTGATATACCGTTCAATGCGGATTTTCCACGACTCGTAATCATTTTCTTCGAGCATTGGTGGACGGTTATCGGTACCAGCTGCACTTGAGTCTTCAGACATCATTGTGAATGATCTGATCGTGAGTGATGTTGATTATTTTGTTTTGGATTAGGTATCGGAAGTTCTGGTTTCGGATTCGGATTCTGTTAGGTTTCGGTTTCGGAAAAAACTGTGCAGTTTCGCCTGTAAATTCGGCTCTTTTGAATTTTTACCTTTTGGCAATAACTTACTACCATAAATAAGTTTGACTAAACCAAAGCCAATTTATATCCGAAAATAACTTTTGGTAATAATTATTACCGAAAATAAGTTTGACTTAAGCCAATATTAATTTATATCCGAAAATAACTATTGGACATTAATTATTTCCGAAAATAAATTATGTGATGATTCGTGTAAAAGATTTTGTATGAACACGAATTTATGATCCGAATTTAAAAATGATCCGACTTTGATTTTATTTGATTGAAAACAAGATGGTGGTGATGATTATTGATTAAGCAAACACCATCTTGATAATCAAGAATGATAACAATACACAATAAAAGCTACGAATCAATGAAGATCCGAAAGAACTTTAAGGTGTATATGAAATCGGTTTACAGATTAATCAAACAAACACTTTGGCTCTTGATACCAATTGTTGGTCTTTAGATCATTCATTAAACAAGATATATATATTAAAGAACAAGATGTATAAAAGAAAGAATTGTTGTAGGTTTGTAGCTTGTGAGGGATAATGAAACTAGGAAGAGGAGGGATCTATTTATAGCCTCCAAACCCTAGCTTCTCTACACTAAATGGCCGGCCATGTAAGGCCTTATGATGGGCCATTTCGGGCTTTTACATTACATGCCCATTTACAACTAAAAACATGTACAAACTAGCTATTTAACGTATACACTTTTTCGTACATCTTTGAGTGACCGAAACTTCATTGTTAGACGGAATTTCGTATCTCTAACAGATACTACCTTATAAAAAGTATGGTTTATACCATTTAACTCCGAGAAACATAACACTAGTTTGATGAAAATGAGCATTGCATCGTTAGTCCTTAATTATACATAGCCTGATCACCTATGTCTAAATCAGGAAGGACCATGCTATGCTGGGAGTAGTCACCTTAAAATTTTGTCGAAATAAATTTTCTACTTATATTCCCGGAAAAAAAGATTTTTGTGTGTGTATACATAAGCAGTGCAGGTCATGACATTTGTATTAGTAAGTATAGTAACTAAGTAGACTTTTACACAACCTGATCATACAGAGTCAGCCTCATCTTACACCACATCCTAAACCGAGAAGTCGATTTACACCAATAGTTACTCTAGCACAATTCCCCAACTAAAGCAGTTACATTAGTTACTTCGTCTTGGATGATCAAGACCTTGGAGTCTGTCTGTGAAAGAAAAAGGACTACTAGGAACATGATGAACTTATCCCATTTAATTGGGTTAGAATAAAAAAAAATTGAGAGATTCCTACACCATCGAATTTTCTAATAGTCACAAAGTTAACACTAAAGGTATAATCATCACAAGTACCTAGAACCTAGCCGATAGAAGTTTCGTATCCAATGCTTTGAGCCTTCTAAGTGATATCGCCCCAATAACCTTAGACACTAAGCATACTATTAAATTAACTAACGGATAGTTAGTAAGAGCCGATACCATAGTAAGAGGTTGCACCTTAAATTTTCTTAACCACCCGTTCAACATCAACTTAATGCCCGTAGAGCTCGGTAGTTTTGACATCATCATCAGTATGGATTGGTTGTCAAAGTACCATGCCATGATTGTTTGTGATGAGAAGCTTGTCCGTATCTCGTTTGGTAATGAAATCTTAACAATTCAAGGCGATAGAAGCGATGGTAATAGCGTGTCTAGATTGAATATCATCTCGTATCCCAAGACTCAGAAGTATATACAGAAAGGATGTCATGTCTTTATGGCACAAATCACTGAAAAGAAGGCGGAGAAAAAGTCAAAGGAGAAGCGACTTGAAGATGAACCTGTCGTACGATATTTTCCGAAAGTCTTTCTCGAAGACTTGCCTGGATTGCCGCTGACTAGAAAAGTCAACGGGTGCTTCACCTGTGGCACGATCGCCTTATAGACTAGTCCCGTCGAAAATGCAAGAGCTCTCAAACCAACTGCAAGAACTACCAGACAAAGGATTTATAAGACTAAGTTCCTTACCTTGGGGAGCTTCGGTCTTGTTCATCAAGAAGAAGCATGGATCCTTTAGGATGTGCATCGACTACAAAGAATTGAACAAGCTAACCATGAAGAATCGTTATCTACTCCCAATGATCGACGACTTGTTTAATCAACTACAAGGATCTAGCATCTACTCGAAGATCGACCTAAGGTCTGGTTATCACCAACTCAGAGTTCGGGAAGGGGATATCCCTAAGACCGCGTTCAAGACCTGTTATGGTCACTATGAGTTTCAAGTCATGTCATTTGGTTTGACCAACGCACCGACAGTATACATGGATCTCATGAATTAAGTGTGCAAGCCATACTTGGATAAGTTCGTAATAGAATTCATTGGCAATATCTTGATTTACTCAAGAAGCAAAGAAGAACATGAGGAACACCTTAAGCTTATCTTGGAATTGCTTAAGAAGGAGGAATTGTACGCCAAATTCTCTAAGTGTGAATTCTGGCTCCCGAAAGTGTAATTTCTCGGTCACATGATTGATAGTCAAAGTATTCACGTTGATCCCGCTAAGATTGAATCAATCAAGGATTGGGCAACTCCCACGACTACGACAGAAATACGTCAAATTTTAGGACTTGTTGGTTATTACCGACGATTTATCGAAGGTTTCTCTAAGATAACAAAACCTCTAACCAAACTGACTCAGAAGAATGTGAAATACGAATGGGAAGAGAAAGAAGAGGAAGCATTCCAACTATTGAAGCAAAAAATATTGATGAGGTGTTATTTTATACACTATTTCGGGGTCATTTAACCTCATATATCATGCAAAAATGCCCAGATTATGTGCTTAATCGTTTGTTTTTAGGTTTTTAGCACTTGGATGGATTTTGGAGGAAATACACGTGACTTGGGCATATTTAGAGAAGAAACGGATAAGATTACGGACCTACACCAAATCTCTTGAAGATTTATGCATACAGTGGTTGGAGCCGGCGTCGCAGGCATAAAGCGACGCCGTCGTGATCTATATAGTGATGGCGTCAAGAATTTCGCGACGGCGTTAGGACGTGGCCGACTTAAAGAGGATCTAGAATCGTCTACGTGGCGACAGTGTCAGAATTTCTAAGCAACGTCGTCGCATCGATATCTCTATAAATATAAATCCGTTTTTTGGGTTTTGTGTGTGTAACTTTGTATAAACCTAGGGAGACAAACCTTAGTCATTCTAGCAGCTTTATAGGTTGTTTTTAGGTCCTCAAAACCCTATTGTACTACCTTGAATCCATGTTTTAATCAAGTAAGGTTATTTATCATTAATCATTCAATATGTCTATGTGTTGTTTGATTGATATATCTTATTGCTTTCTTTATAACATGCGAGGCTAAACCCTCCTTTGTATTTATCTATGATTGCATGAAACTTAGGTTGCAGATCCTTTTGATGTTGCTTTTTGTTGATGAATGTACGCGTTAGGCTTTAGAAAACTAACTTTTGTTTGTATCATTGTTGCATGAAACTTAGGTTGTAGATCCTTTTGATGTTGCTTCTTGTTGATGAATATACTCTTAGGGGCCTTGTAATAGTCTTCATACTACCTTACTTATAGACGACGGGTTTATGTAATCTGTTCATGACCTAGGAAATACTTACATAGATTATCACAAGTGTGACAAGGCAACAGATCTAGGAGAAGCAATCTGAGGAGTTGTGCATGATCAGGTAAATACATTTGTTTATCATAAAGTTATCACCACTAGATTAGATTATAATTAGTTTAGTTATTAGTTAAACAAACCAACCTCTTAAACCATAGATTTACCTGCTTTCCTATAAATATAAAAACACAAAAAGAATCTCCTCTCAACCCTTTCGGTTAGACTGTGATCAAGCCTTCCTAACCTATTCCCCTAGAGAACGATAACAACCCCCGAGTCTTGCCTATACTACACTGCAACGATTAGGTACACTGCCTAGGGAGTTGTAAAACTTCGTGTAGAAGTCCCTTACAACCTCAACGTTAACTATGCAGTGCACCGATCTTGGCATTTCTAGATGGAACTGAAAACTTTGTGGTAAATTATGACGCTTCGCATAAGGGCTTAGGTTCTGTATTGATGCAAAAGGAGAAAGTAATAGCCTACGCATCACGTCAACTCAAGGTTCATGAGAAGAACTATACGACTCACGGTTTAGAGTTAGGAGCCGTAGTATTCGCTCTAAAGATTTAGAGGCACTACTTGTATGGCACAAAATGTACCGTGTTCACTGATCACAAAATCTTGTAACACATCCTTGATCAGAACGAGCTGAACATGAGACAACATAGATGGTTGGAACTACTCAGTGATTACGACTGTGAGATTTGTTATCACCCTGGAAAGGCGAACGTAGTGATAGATGCCCTAAGCCGAAAGGAATGAACAAAGCCTCTACGAGTTCGAGCCTTAGTCATGACAATCGACTTAAACCTTCCATCTTAAAATTTTGAATGCTCAAGCTAAAGCAAGGAAATAGGAGAATGTTAATAAAGAAAATCTTCGTGGTATGGACAAGGAGTTTGAGACTCGTCTCGATGGGACTCTCTATATTAGGAACAAGAGTTGATTACCATGCTTTAGAGACTTAAGAGATTTGATCATGCATGAGTTACACAAATCTAAGTATTCCATCCACCCAAGGTCGGATAAGATGTATCATGATCTTAAGCAGTTATACTAGTGGCCTAACATGAAAGCAGACATCACCACCTATGTCAACAAGTGCTTGACATGTTAAAGGGTTAAAGCTGAATATCAGAAACCATCCGGTTTACTGATACAACCTAAGATACCCCAATGGAAATGAGAAAAGATAACAATGACTTTGTCACCAAGTTGCCAAAGACATCAAGTGGTTACGACATGATTTGGGTAATCGTCGATCGTCTTACAAAGTCTGTACACCTCCTACCAATGAAGGAAACTGGTATAATGGGGAGACTGATATGTGAGAAATCACATATCCTTATTATATCCAAAATGGCCCTTAAAATGATTATAATGTGCAAAAATATACTTGTTTTTGTATATTTTGTTATTTGTGAATGTGTAGGTACGGATAGTGCAAAAATCACAAGAAAACGGTCAAAGCCGGACAAACACGAACACGGGAACAAAAAGAGTGCAAAAGAGCCGGAAGATTGCTATCAATGGTCAATAAAGTCAACTCTTGGTCAACATTGGTCAACCACAAAAAGACAAAATCCTCAAAATACCCAAAATACCTGCACCGTTCGAGGCACTTTACAGTCATAAGTGTTGATCACCTGTCTGTTGGACTGAGGTTGTAGATCGCCAACTCACTGGTTCAAAGATTATTCATGAAACAACTAAGAAAATTATCTTAATAAGGAACTAGATTCAAGCCGCTCGTGATCGTCAAAAGAGTTACGTCGATATGAGGTGTAAACCTCTAGAATTTCAAGTGGGAGATAAGGTTATGTTGAAGTTCTCATCCTGGAAAGGAGTAATACGTTTCGGTAAACAGGAAAAGTTGAACCCACGATACATTGGACCTTTCAAGGTGTTAGCTAAAGTTGGATGTAACACCCCCAAATTGGGTCGCAGCGGAATATGGGTCCGGGGCGTGTTACTTCTCAGATCAACAACACAAGATAT
>BQNB010127184.1:0-19481 GCA_026074375.1 Tanacetum coccineum
ACAAATTCTTCTCCGACCTCAAACACTACTTTTGGGAGGAACCTTACCTCTTTAAAGTATGTTCTGACGGTATGATCAGACGTTGTATATCCAGTCCAGAAACCTGAACCATTTTAGATCAATGTCACCACGGACCAACCGATGGACATTATAGACCCAACATAACTGCTAAAAAAGTCTTTGACTCAGGATTTTACTAGCCAACAATCATCAAAGAAGCCCATACTCTAGTTCAACTTTGTGAAGCATGCCAAAAGACAGGAAATATACCAAAACGTGATGAGATTCCTTTAAACAACATCCAAGTATGTGAAATTTTCAACATATGGTGTATCGACTTTATGGGACCATTTCCAAAATCATATAAGTTTGAATACATTTTAGTCGCTGTTGATTACGTATCTAAGTGGGCCGAAGCTCAAGCCTTACCAACCAATGATGCCCGAGTAGTAGTCACATTTCTAAAGAAACTATTCTGCCTTTTCGGAATGCCCAAAGCTCTAATCAGCGACCGAGGAACTTACTTCTGCAACAAAATAATAGAAAGAACGATGAAGAGATATAGAGTCAACCATCGTTTCTCTACATCTTATCACCCTTAAACTAGTGGTCAAGTTGAAAACACAAACATAGCTCTCAAAAGAATTTTAGAAAAACTATTAAAAACGATCTATCTGGTCAAGAAAACTTAATAACGCTCTATGGGCTTTTCGTACTGCCTATAAAACACTTACTGGTACCACACCATAGAAAATGATGAAACAAGTGATGATAGTGAAGTAGATGATAACTTTCCCAGAGAAACTCTTATGGAAATCAACATTAATGAACCATGGTTCGCAGACTTTGCAAACTACCTAGTCGGTAATATTATACCAAAAGGAATGACATATCAACAAAATAACAAATTCTTCTCTGACCTCAAACACTACTTTTGGGAGAAACCTTATCTCTTCAAAGTATGCTCCGACGGTATGATCAAACATTGTATATCTGGACCAGAAACCCGAACCATTTTAGATCAATGTCACCACGGACCAACAGGTGGACATTATGGGCCAAACATAACTACTAAAAAATTTCTTGATTCAGGATTTTACTAGCCAACAATCATCAAAGAAGCTCATACTCTAGTCCGCTTATGTGAAGCATGTCAAAGGACAGAAAATATATCAAAACGTGATGAAATGCCCTTAAACAACATTCAAGTATGTGAAATTTTTGACATATGGGGTATCAACTTTATGGGACCATTCCTAAAATCATATAAGTTTGAATACATTATAGTCGTTGTTGATTACGTATCTAAATGGGCCGAAGCTCAAGATTTACCCACCAATGATGCTCGAGTAGTAGTCGCCTTTCTGAAAAAACTATTCTGCCATTTCAGAATGCCCAAAGCTCTAATCAGCGACCGAGGTACTTACTTCTGTAACAAAATAATGGAAAAAACCATGTAAAGATATGGATTTAATCACTATTTCTCTACATCTTATCACCCTCAAACTAGTGGTCAAGTTAAAAACACGAACAGAGCTCTTAAAAGAATTCTTGAAAAAACTGTTAAAGACAATCCTGCTATTTGGTCAAGAAAACTTAATGACGCTATGTAGGCTTTTCGCACTGCTTATAAAACACCTATCGGTACTACACCATACAAACTAATATATGGAAAAAACTGCCACTTACCATTTGAAATTGAACATCGTGCATACTGGGCACTGAAGAATTGTAACCCAAATCTCATCGCTGCTGGTGAGAAAAGAATGTTTCAGTTATACAAGTTAGATGAACTTAGACGCCAAGCTTATGATAACTCTCGTCGATACAAGGAAAGAACCAAAGTCTGGCATGACAAAAAATTAAGAATGAGAAAGGAATTCAAACAAGGAAATAAAGTCCTGCTATTTCACGTAAAGTACAAATTTAAACAAACGAAACTCAGATCCCGATGGTTAGGACCTTATATAGTGAAACATCAATACCCATATGGATATGTTGAACTTTATGGAAAAGATGGAAAGACATTCATAGTCAATGGCCATCGACTTAAACTATATCACGAAGAAGACAATGACCCAAGGGAAGCAGTCACTCATTTTTTCCCAAACTAATGACTCCCAAAATACGAGTATAGCTAACGACTCTCTTAAAAATTAAGCACTTCTCGGGAGGCAACCCGTGCTTTCATTTAAGTGTGGAGGAGTTCCTCTTCTATTTTTCTACTAATATTATTTATTTTCTAAAAAAACAACAAAAATATTTTCTTTTTGTGTGCTTTGTATATTTACTCTTATGCAGGTAATTTAGCTCGAAGATATGAAAAATTACGACGTATGCTCAAGATAGCTCTACCTCAGCTATGCATTTCTCTATGCTCAGGGAAGTACCGTTTTCCCTTAATTTTCTCTATTTTATCTCTATTACCAGTTATCACATTGAGGGCAATGTTCAACTTAAGTGTGGAGGGGAGCCAAATAGGAAAAATTAATCATATCCCTCTATGTTTGCCCTGTTAAAAATTTTCTTGCTGATATTTTATGAAAAATCTTAATTATATATGCTTTCAAAAGTAAAAAATGCTCTTAGTAAGGCAAATCCAACCAGATTAACATTATATCTAGCACACCCCAATCCACTAAAATTGTGAGAAATCTAAGACTTTAGAATATTCAGGTATCCACCTTTGATACCTAAGATAATTGATGCCTTTAGCTTATTCGAGTTAGGGCTTGATTACAGTCATGTGTGTCTATTCTATCGTTACATATGTGTATGTATGGTCTTTGTCGCCTTTTCTGGAACATTGGTATTGGTTGATAATTATATTTGAGAGAGCCGGTAATTTAGAAGCTCTAGAACTTGTGCTTAATCATCATTTACTAGATCGAAGCCTATCACATGAAGTATATCTCGCAAGTCCTTGTTATTGCAAGCGATCCCTTAAATGCTATGTTGCTGAAGTACCTGAAAATTAATTGAAGAAGTCCTATGCCAAGTGTTTGGTATGAAAAAAAAGTTATATATATGTGTTATAATCGTTCAAAGAAATAAAGGCATATGTTCGGTACTACACCATACAAACTAATATATTGAAAAAACTGCCACTTACCATTTGAAATTGAACACCGTTCATACTGGGCACTGAAGAATTGTAACCCAGATCTCATCGCTGCTGGTGAGAAAAAAATGTTTCAGTTACACGAGTTAGATGAACTTAGACACAAAGCTTATAAAAACTCTCGTCTATACAAGGAAAGAACCAAAGTCTGGCATGACAGAAAATTAAGAATGAGAAAGGAATTCAAACAAGGAAATAAAGTCTTGCTATTTCACTCAAAGTACAAATTTAAACAACCTAAACTCTGATCCCAATGGTTAAGACCTTATATAGTGAAACATCAATACCCATATGGATATGTTGAACTTTATGGAAAAGATGGAAAGACGTTCATAGTCAATGGCCATCAACTTAAACTATATCACGAAGAAGACAATGACCTAAGGGAAGCAGTCACTCCCTTTTTCCCAAACTAATGACTCCCAAAATACGAGTCTTGCTAACGACTCTCTTAAAAATTAAGCGCTTCTCGGGAGTCAACCCGTGCTTTCACTTAAGTGTGAAGGAGTTCCTCCTCTATTCTTCTACTAATATTATTTATTTTATAAAAAAACAAAAATATTTTCTTTTTGTGTGCTTTTGTATATTTACTCTTATGCAGGTAATTTAGCTCGAAGATATGGAAAATTATGACGTATGCTCAAGATAGCACTACCTCAGTTATGCATTTCTCTATGCCTCAGGAAGTACCGTTTTCCTTTAATTTTCCCTATTTTATCTCTATTATCAGTTATCACATTGAGGGCAATGTTCAACTTAAGTGTGGAGGGGAGCCAAATAGGAAAAATTAATCATATCCCTCTATGTTTGCCCTGTTAAAAACTTTCTAGCTGATATTTTATGAAAAAATCTAATTATATGTTTTCAAATTAAAGTAAAAAATGCTCTTAGTAAGGCAAATCCAACCGAATTGACATTATAGCTAGCACACCCCAATCTACTAAAATTGTGAGAAATCTAAGCCTTTAGAATATTCGGGTATCCACCTTTGGTACCTAAGATAATTGATGCCTTTAGCTTGTTCGAGTTAAGGTTTGATTGCAGTCATATGTGTCTATTCCGTCGTTACGGATGTGTATGTATGGTCTTTGTCGCCTTTTCTGGAACATTGGTATTGGTTGATAATTATATTTGAGAGAGCCGGTAATTTAGAAGCTCTAGAACTTGTGCTTAATCATCATTTACTAGACCGAAGCCTATCACATGTAATGTATCCCGCAAGGCTATGTTATTGTAAGCGATTCCTTAAATGCTATGTTGCTGAAGTATCTGAAAATTGATTGAAGAAGTCATGTGCCAAGCCTTAATTATCATCATGGTATGAAAAAAAAGAGAAAAATAAAAAATATGTGTTATAATCGTTTGAAGAAATAAAGGCTTATGTTCGGCGCATGAAGATTGGATCCTCTCTAGTACCAAAGTTTCATCCTTCAGTCAGGTTTATGTGTTAAGTACAAGCCTATGGCAGCTGTCTAGATTATGTCTGTGCAAATTGAGTGTTCTTCACAAAATCATATCTAATCCATATCTGAGTGGCTGAGTGAATTTTAAAATCAAACACTATCCCTATGTAAGGTGCTATGTTATATGTCTATGCCTGAAAAGTTATCTAAAATACAATCTCTTAAAAAATCAAATTTTCTCCACGTTACGATAAATGATTTTTCGCTTCCATTGCTTGAGGGAAAGCAATAAGCTAAGTGTGGAGGGATTTGATAACGCCCAAATTATACATGTTTTCTATGGCGTTATTTATATATATTTGATCATTTCTCGTGAACTTTCGATACTTAATTAAGCTTAAATTGCTTATAGGTTCACTTGAAGACTCTAAAGACCCAAGCTCAAGAATCTATACACTTTGGGAGGCAAATACAAGAATAAGAAAGATTTCTAGCCAAAAGCTCAAGAAGTCCGCCGCACTTGTTACATTGTGCGCCGCACTTTCCTCTGAAGTTCAAACACCGTCGCACTTACAATATTGTGCGCCGCACATTTTCCTAAAGATTGAAGAATTAAAGTCCATTAAATGCACCTGCATTAACTCCTCAAAACCGCCGCACTTATTTGTAAGTGCGCCACACTTCCAGTAAAAGCCATTAAATGCTATCGCATTAACTCACCAATTCCGCTGCACTTATTTGTAAGTGCGCCGCACTTTTCACCAAATTTTGCCTATAAATTGAGACAAAATTTCTCAACCAAATCATTCCTCTCACAACCATTTCTCACTACCTATCTCATTCTACACACACATACCTTTCCCCTTTCACCAAAACACCAAGAAATACCTTTTCCCTTGAAGAAAAAGATCTAACGATCAAGAACGAAGAAGTTTTCTTACCTTGTTATTGAAATAATGGAAATTTATGTAATGAGTACTTTTGTTATGAACTCCTTAGCCATGAGAGGCTAAATCTCTCATGACTACTCGGTGAAGTTACGATAATGAATAAGTGTTTGGTATGATCTTGACCGCTTTAATCCTAAGCTTATGTTGCAACCCTGTTATATCCCATCTTATCTATTTTTGCTTATCAACTTAGATTATATAATCATATCGGTATAGGTCGAAAGACCCGTTATGATCTATGTGGTTTTAAAGATTTGTCTATGGTCTTTAATGTTTGTGCCGAGAAATCCACTTTCGTAAATTGATAAACAAAATAAGCTTTGATATAATAGTAACTGGATCATTTTAGTTACACATTTGATCTGGTTAACTAAATATAAGTCTTAAGTTAACAAGTTGATTTGTGAAAACATTTTCTGACGAGAGATCGTCTTTATAAATTAATACCCCATCTTCAAGGTCAAATCATTTCCAACACTTATAAGTTATTTTTCAACTATCCGAGTAGTCATACTTTTTATCATTGGTAAAGTAAAAATTATTTTCAAAATTGTTAAGGTCTATTTTCTTTCTGATTATTTAAACACTACTCTAATCCATGTGGATGACCTGGTCTTACCTAAAAAGATTATACTGCATACATGGGTTATACTTTTACCTGTGTGTTTCCATATAATTATTCGGTATTTTCAGTTTTATAAATTTAAAGCTTTTGAAACACATCACACATGCATGTCCCATAAATTAAAAAGGAGACCAGCTTAGTCACACATTTATTTTAGCATTTTACTCTTTCTCTCTCACATATATACACATATTTTAATTTTTAAATATTATTTTTACTTTTAATTAGAGGTGGCAAAATGGGCGGGTAGGGCGGGTTCGGGTAACGGGCCAAACAGGCGCGGGTAAAACGGGCGCGGGCAAAATGGGCGATTTTTAAAATTCGAATCAAACGGGCGCGGTGTAACACCCCCTTATTTGACATAATGCAGCGGAAGCTAAATTAGGGTATTACTTCATGAATCAACAGTCATAATTATAAAAAATGACTCAAAAGAGACGTTTTATAAAATTTAGTTATTATTCAATATTATTTCAGAGTTTTACAAAAGGAGGTCCCAAAATACATATAAAAACATAGAGTTTGAATGATAACAAGTTTGGATGTCCTCAAGTCCAATGCCACTCCGTGCCATAGTTTGCTCAATTACCTGAGATAAACATGCTAAAAGAGTCAACACAAAGGTTGAGTGATATTCACAGGCTTGAAATGTAATAGTTGAATACAAGTTAATGTAATAGTAATAATTGTAACGAATACAATTATCATGGTAAACAATATTATATTATTGCACTAAGCTCATGACACCGAAGCTTTAAATGTTATTCATAAGTTGTTGCCTCAAGCGGGTGCTTTGCCAAACATCCGGAGTTCCTCAAATGAAATGCGTCCGCTGGCCATGAATGTACCAGAACCTGGACGGGGAAGTTCAATCCTAATAGATCTATTCATGGCATTCGCGCTTACTTCGTAAAGTAATTAATGATTCATCATAGTAGGGCCTTATGGCAAATGGAGGTACTTAGGCAATAATATATCAGGTTAGCATACAGTTGAAAATACTTGTACTCATGGTTTATAGCATGTATCTCCCCACGGGATTTAGAAAACATGTAAAAGTGGACTATGAACTCACCTTAATAAGGTAGTTGATTGATGTGAAAAGTAATTCAAGTTGAAGTAAACAACATTGTCACGCAACCCGAGGTAATATGATAAGTCTTAGTTTGATTGTTTCAAAACTTTATTTCATAAAGTTTAACGCAAATGATTTTGGTTTATTAGTTTGTGAAAACATCGTATCACTATTCGGGTTATCATAATCCAGAGGTCATGTAGTAAACGTTTGAGAAGCTAGGACACTTTAAATCGTAAATCCATCAATTCATTTAAACGTCTACCCAAATGAAAGTCCCTCACATGAAATTCCCTAGTAACATGATACGTTATAGTTTAAATGATAGGATTTTATCTTTTTAAGTTTCTTCAAAAGCTGGTGGATGATAAATTATGTTAAATATATAACATAATTATTTTATAGTGTTTCGATCGATGAATGAAACGATAAATGTGTCGGGTTTTAATAAAATCGAGTCTTATAATATTTAAATTCATTCTTATAATTAATATAAAAATATTACATTTTATACCCTTAAGAATATGAATGTGACAATATATACCCTTGGTATATATTAATTTACACTTTTAACCCTTTAATTATATTTTTAAAATATTAAACCTTTAACTTTGGAAATTGGCAAAACAGGCCCTGTGGTTTAACTTTGGAGTATTTAAACTTTTGGCCCGAAAGTTTAATAATTTCAAAAGTTACAATATATACCCTTATGCATGAAATGTTTTGCGTTTTTAGTCCAAAATCCATATACTTTGTATTTTTAATCTCAAAATCGATTTACAGGTTATAGCTTAATACTATAAACTAAAATAAGTAAGTTTTACGAGCTTGTAGCTTATGAATAGAGCTTATGAGCTTAAAATCCAAAATGGGCACGTTTGGTTTAGAAACAATAACCCGATGGGTTAGCGCTTTTAGGATTAGTTTTAATGATTATAAAAGTGATAAGTGAGCTTATAGAAATAGCTTATTACAACAGCTTATGGCTTATAGCTTATTAGGTTCACGAAAAGAGATTTTAGGGTTTTAAGGGCGCGTTTGGTTTAGGAAAACAAAGCGTGTTGCTTAGGGTTTTAACAGCTTATCCAATGCAATCAAAAAGGTACATAGGAGCTTATTAGGGTAGGAATAAGCTCAAGCTAGCTTATTTAGGGTTTCGAATAGATTAGGGTTCTAAATGCATCGAATTAAGGTACGGTTTGTTTTGAGAGTTTCAAAAGATTTTTAATCTTGCACAAATGGTTATAACAAGTTTATACACATAATCTCAAATGTATTAAGAGTTTATTGAACAAGTAGAAAGCTTACTAGTACACGAATGGGTAAAAATGGGTCGAAACAAGCAAATATAATCCAAAATCTTTTAGGAGATGAATCAAGAGCTTCTTTCTTCTTAAACTTAGCTTAGTATTTCTCCTTTCTCTTCCTTAGCTTGGCTAGATCATAGTTTTAAGGTATGTGTTAAGTTTTGTAGTGAGCTTTGAAGGTGTGATTATTTCGGGTTTATATAGGGTGTCTGAAACTTGGAGGCCAAGTTGGAGTAGAGTAATGGCCAAGGAGTACTAAGAGTGGTTGCCAAGGGATACTAGAATGACTAACATAAGCTAGGAAGTAGCATGGAGAGGTGTAAAAGGGTTGGAGGGTTTTGGTTATCAAAGGAGGTGACAAGTAGGTTACTTAGGGTGAAAGTTGGCTAGGTGGTGACAAGGAGGTGATAGTGGTGCTTAGCAAGGTAGTAGACATGGTGGTGACAAGGTGTGGTGAGTGGTAACCTGCTTAGAACTAGGTTCGAACTAGTTTTGGGGGATACGGGTCATTAGGCTTTTTCGGGTTAGGGTTTAAGGTTTAGAACAAGCTAGGGTTTAAGTTAGGGAGGGAAAAGTGTTTAAATATTATGCATTGAGTGCTTGTAAGTTGTGCTAGAAAGGTGGTATGAAATCCCTTAAGAAATTGGGGAAAATTCGAATGTTATGCATAATTGGATTGTACATTGTGCTTCATGGAGTTGTACATTGGTTTTGGAGGGAAAAAATATTTAAAAGTTATGCATTGTACACTTGTACACATGCCTTGAAAGCTTGTACATTTATTTTGTATGTAAACAATACATATAGTTAGGGTTTTGTTATAAACGTTAACGTTTAAAATCGTTTTGATATAACGTTATGGAAAGTATGTTAAATAGATAACGTATGGATTTTAGAACATATTACTTGACATATTAGAATGTTTACTTGACATAAACGTTGATGGAATTGGTATTGGTGGTTGCGTGAGCTCGTTTACTTTGAAAATGTAAGTTACGTTACATTATGGATGGAAAGCAAAAATCTTTCCATGAAAATGGTTGCATCTAACTTAATAGATGGAAATTACACAGAGGAAAATTACATCTAGTTTAATAGATGGATAATTACATAGAGGAAAATTATAGGTTGTTATAGTCTCCCAACCTTAAAAGAAATCTTGTTCCGAGATTTAGTTAGATGCTGGTGTAATGTTTGAAAATAGATGTGGATAGTTGGCACGAATTTGATCTTCGCGTTCCACGTAAATTCTAGTCCTCTTTTAGAGTTCCATCTTACTTTGACTATAGGGATACGACTTTGTCTCAGTTGGTTGACTTCTCGATCCATAATCTCCACTGGTTCTTCTACAAAGTTGAGTTTGTCATCGAGCTGAAGCTCTTTCATAGGAATGATGAGGGATTCGTTAGATAGGCATTTCTTTAGATTAGAAACGTGGAAGGTATTGTGGACATTACTGAGTTCTTCGGGAAGCTCAAGTGTGTATGCCATTGGACCGACCCTTTTAAGGATCTTAAATGGTCCAATGTACCGGGGGTTAAGCTTTCCTCGCTTTCCAAATCGAATGACACCTTTTTGAGGTGACACTTTTAACATAACATGATCTCCAACTTAGAATTCTAAAGGCTTTCGCCTTATATTGGCATAACTCCTTTGTCAATCTCTTGCAGCTTGCAAGCGTTGTTGAATTTGTACTATCTTTTTGGTGGTTTCATGGATTATCTCTGGTCCTGTAAGTTGAACATCTCCAACTTCGGCCTAGCAGACAGGTGATCGACACTTTCGACCATAAATTGCCTCAGTGCCTCGAATGGTGATGCCTTTAATCTGGCATGGTTATACTGTATATGGTAGGAAAAAATCTACCAGATGGTAAGTGTCTCTCCCATACTTTCCAAAATCTAGGACACATTGCTGAAAGCATATATTGAGTGTTTGGATGGATTCTTTCATTTGTCCATCAGTCTAAGGTTGGATATGCCGTTACTCATGTCTAATTGGTACCCAAAGCACTTTGCTTGACAGCCAGAATCTGGCTGTGATTTGACTGTTACGATACGAGATGATGGAATCGGTAACCATGGCGTGATACATATTCCTTTATTTTTCAACATTGTAAGGTTTCTACTATCTGTCTCTCTGATAGGGATAAAATGTGCTGATTTGGTAAGGCGGTCTACAATGACCCAAATTGTGTCATGTCCGTTTGATGTTTTGGGTAGTTTGTAAACGAAGTCCCATCGTTATTTTTTTCCTATGTCAATGTAGGAAATATCTGGTTTGGATCAGTAAGTTGGATGCTTCTGACTTCTGCTTTTAACTCTAGAGCATGTTAACACTTTGCCAACATATTCAACGATAATTGACTTTATGTTAGGCCTCAATAGAGTTTCTTTAGATCTGATACTTATTTGTCAGAACCTGGGGGATTTAATACTTGGTTTAAGTCCCCTCAAATTACCAAAGAGTGGTAACCAACTTCGATTCTTGATAAATCGGTTTCCATCAGGATGTTTTTCCAATTGCTTTATCCATTCCTCATAGGTTCTCAGCTTTGATGTTATCTTCTTTAATCACCTCGGTTTGGGCTTCGAGGATTTGTGATGGTAATTTTTGGAGTGGATGAAGGGTCATGACATTATGCGCTTAATTCGAGTGGTTTGATTCATTCCTTCCCGGATCAAGGCATCTGCTACAAAATTGGTTTCCAGCGATGGTAGTGAATATCATAATTGTAATCTGCAAGCAATTCTAAACCTACGAAAGTTGTTCATTGTTCAACTCTTTTTGATCAAGGATATGCTGAAGACTTTTATGATCAGTGAACACAGTACACTTTGTGCCATACAGATAGTGTCTCCAAATTTTAAGAGCGAATACTACTGCTCCCAATTCAAGGTCGTGTGTGGTATAGTTCTCTTCATGAGGCTTGAGTTGTCGAGATGCATATGCAATAACTTTTTCTCTTTGCATTAACACCGCTTATACATTTAAGTGATTGATCACAGTTAACGTCATATATCTTCGTTTCCTTCTGGTAATGCTAAGATTAGAGCTTCACATAGCTTCTGTTTTAGCAGTTGGAAAGCTGACTCTTGGTTTTCTCCCTAGATATACTTTTAATTTTTTCTGGGGTTATTCAGTAAAGGCTTTGCATTCTCGAAAAAATCTTTGATAAATCTTCGATAGTAGCCGGCGAGTCCTAAGAATTGGTCGTTACTTATGTGGGTGTGGTAGGAAGATGCCCACATCTTAACTGCATTCAATCTTGGGCGGGTTCAACGTGTATTCCTTACTGTTCATACGTGCACGAGAAAATTACACGATAACTTGATCCAGAAATCACATTTTTTTTTTTGGAGAACTTGGCAATTTAATTTCTCCTTTTTGAGTTAATTCTAGTATTATTCTCAGGTGATCTTCATGTTTTCTTTTTACGGGTGTAGATGAGAATATTCTTCGTTGAACAACTATCAAAACAAATTTATCCAAGCATGGTTTGCACACATGGTTCATGAGGTCCATGAACACAGCAGGCGCGTTAGTTTAAACCAAACGGCATTACTTGGAATTCATAGTGTCTGTATCATGTTCTAAAAGCAGTCTTGGGAATATCTTTATCCCTGACTCTCAGTTGGTGATAAGCCCTGAATCTTAAGTCAATCTTGATTAAGTACTTGAACCTTGAAGTTGGTCGAGTAAATCATCGATCCTGGGAATGGAGGTAACGTATTCTTTACGTTGAGTTTATTCAACTTCCCGATATATCGATAAAACATCTGAAAGGATCCGTCTTTCTTTTTAACAAATAAGACAGGAGCTCCCCAAGGTGAAGTACGTGGTCGGTTATAAACCTTGGTCTGCTAACTTCTTGTATTGATCTGATAGTTCCTGCATTCTGAAGGAGCTTATCTGTACATGGTGCTCGGGCTACTGTTGCGCTCCTGGCATTAAATTGATTTCAAATTTACTTGGCGATACTAGAGGAAAGGCAGGTAGATTTGCAGGAAAGACTTTCAGAAATTTCTGGGTTCCGTTTATATCTTCTAGATCGTTTTTCTTCTGTCTTCATTCTCCATTACTTGGGCTATGGGAAGAACTTGACATCCCTGGATATATTATCTTTCGTTTTAATTACAGGATTGAGCCTTAGTCGGGTTTTACTTCGATCACCTCTTTTGATCAAAAGTTTTCTCCAGTCGATTGGGAGGTGGACGTCTTTTCTCCATCCCTCATAGATAATTTAGACATGATACTTGGATATACCAAATCACATACAATGACGACGTCGGAACACTATGAGTTTAATCGGCATAAGGTCCGAATTTGAAAGGTTTGGTTTAGTAAAATCAGAGTGCAACCCCTGGTTTTCGGTATTAGTGCCTTCTAAGTGTTTCCATCGGCCATTTCAATTGTCGTAGGTGGTATCTAGTGTAATTGGTGGGATATTAAGCATATAAGCAAGAGATATGGGATACAAAACTTTATCGGCTCTGAATCTTAAATTAATACTCTAGTAGATGTTGGTTTAAAAAGGGCTGTACCCAATGACTAAAGTTTAGGGTTTTGGTGAGAGTTCTGTCCCTCACGGCAAGTATGCTTCTTCCCCTACTAAGGCATTGTTGTTGATTTTGGGGGCATGATTTTTGTAATGCACCTTTCTCCTCCTTAGGCATGACAAGTTACTGATAATGGCGCAGGTTGCTCCAGTGGTTGGGACCCTTATTTATGCAGTTCCTGGTTCAATGATCCTACCTTGTTGCAAGTTCTGACAGTTCCCCCCGGAAGTGCAAGGTACTATGTTATGCAGGTTGGATTTCTTAACAAAGGAAGGTTTCCAGCTACTTTTGTTTTTTTGTTGGGATGACATCATAAGCCCTGACGTCGTTTCTTGCCTTCTATTCCGTTGTTGGTGGTGATCATTATTGCGGTTGTTATTGTTGTTGTTATGGTTTTTTGGTAGTTGTTGTTGGTGAAGGTTCTTCTATTATCAAACTTTTGTTTGTGATCATTGGTTCCTTGCACAGCATTATGCTTTGTTACTTGATCAATTAACCTCTGGGTTATGGTAATGGCTTCCTCCAAAGTTTGAGGCTTTAAGGCGGTAACATTTCCTTTAATACTTCTGGGTAATCCCACGATGAAGACTTCTTGAAGTTTCTCAGAATTTGGCTATAGTTAGGAAGTGAAATATATGCCAATTTACTAGATTCTTCTTATGTAAGTCTTTGAAGGTCATTTCCTTTTACAAGTCAGCATTATAAAATTCATCTTCTTTGTTCTTGACCTCGGTTCGGGGACAATACATTTCTTTATTAAGAGATTTTTAAATTCGGACCAGGGAATTTTGTAGGCTTCCTCTATTCCAATAGGCTGGGCGAATGAATTCCACCAGGATAAAGCTTCCTCGGTTAGAGTACCAGTAGCAAATTTACTTGCAGTCTTGATAGGTTTACTATGGGAAAATATCCGATATTCTAGTTTTCGTTCTAACCAGCAGGATGAGGCAACAGCGCCTCTCCGTACCTTTGAAATGGAAAGGTGGCAGCTCATAAACTCTTTGTAGCTACATTTTCTTGCTACAGGAGTTCCACTTTGTCTGGTGTTTCTATTGGTATTGTCAGTATTTACCATGGTAGTAGCTTGTGCTTCCAGAGCTGCGGAAACACTATCAGCAACTAGTTTCTTAATGGCGGCCCGAGTCATGGCTGGTGCTGCAGATATTGATGTCCCTCTTGGGGAGCCATTCTATCAAACAATTTACAGACAAACACAAAATAAGAATTCATACAATGATATAGTTATCATACAAGTCTTTGTATAATAATCAAAATTTTCATACATAGTGATATTGAAATCATTTGACATAGATACTTATTTGATACAAGTTCTAACAAAGAAATACACATCCTTTGATATTACATTGCAGGATATAACATAAAAAATTTGGAATCTAAGACTTCCAGATATGGATACTCAGCATCTGACTCATTAGGTTTCTCGGGGACTGGTTCACTTCCCAGTGGTCGCGGTATGATCCATAACGAGCTTCTAACTCTGGAGATGGCTCATCAAAGGGATTGTCTGGCGGGTGGTGTAAAAACCTATCCGGTTGATGAAGATCCTACTGATAAAGATGGAGATAATGGATCGTATTGCTATTGTATCAATTGACATATACGCCGCATTCAATTAATGTGAATACGCCGTATAGGTCTGTTGAATGTCAGTACGCCGTATAGAGTTTACGGAATACGCCATATTGTTGGAGAACAGATACGCCATTTAGACTGTAAAACTCAATACGCTGTCCTGAGCAGAAGGTTTGATACGTCGTATCCAATTGGTGGATACGATATATTAGGTGATCAGTCTGAACAGAATACTATTTAAAAACAATTAAATGCGGGAATTTAAACAAACAATTAAAACACACAATGCGAATAAATACAAACAGAATTTAAATAATTAGATTACTCTAAACTAAATTAATTAATGGTTAGAAATACTAATAAGAATAAGGTTTAATTAATTCACTCCCCGGCAGCGGCGCCAAAAACCTGATGTGCTGTCGTGTAGGGTTAATTATTTGATTATCAAGTTTTAAATTTATATTTAGCCGACAAACCTAAAACAACACTTTAACGAGCAGTGTACCCGGTCAAGATGGAGTTCGCGGTAAGTAGGGTATCGAACACTAAGAGTGGAACATTAATCCTATATTCTATTAGTATTTTAATTAGTCTATTTACTGGTTAAACCTATGCTATATGCGTTGTCTAATGATATGGGGGGTTTCAGCCTGAGAGACTGGCACAGGTTTGGTGGAAACAAATATCAATTCAATACACAATAAACACAAAAGAAGAAAATCAAAAGATAGAAAAGCGGCACAAGCCAAATGATAGAAATTTGTATTAGCCATATTAAATCTAGTTCAATGCTGGTTTGTTTATTTTAGTGCAATGAATTACTTATCTCGAAGCGGCATATCATTTTTAAGACTTAGGCCGGTCATCATCCTAAGACCTAAACACAATTAATCATGTCACAATTAACGCGTCCGCATAAAGCATCCTTTAGTTTAATTATAATCTATCTTAGGGAATCAAAGCAGTGGTGATCCTGTTAAAACCCTAGCCCAACAGGACTTTACCCACTTATTGTTTGACGGTGTTTTATATACTGGTAGTCCACTATTCAAATCTTTATCAGTTAATTAAGAGCATGATTGCTGAAACATAAACGGGTCACCTACCGGTCCAACTAAGCTCATAATTTAAAGACAAAGACAGAACGTTATTTGTGATCCTATTGGTCCAGTAATATAAAACACGATATGGAGAGCTATCCCGGTATCTAGATTAATTTTTAGGTATCACTAGACCCAGTTGAATGATAGGTCGCATATTCAAACACATAAAAAAGTATGAGGTGATAAACATAATTAAACAATCAACGATAAATTAAGAAATCGATTTTAAAACAAACCAAACATTGAACTTTCATTAAGATGCCACAACCATTGTAATTATACAAGCGTAATCAAACAATTGAAAATCAAACAATTAAGGGAGTAAAAATTACATGATGTCTTCTATGGATGCATGATCAATGCTTGACCTTGGTGGCTGATCTTATCTTCTAAAATTCGTCTTTAATGAGTATGGTATAAAGAATATGATATTGCACATTGAAAACTCGTTTTTGAGTCTTCTATTTATAGTGTCTGAAAAAGACTCAATACGCCATATCTGGCAAGGTCGATACGGCTTATTGGGCTGGATTCCTTCGAGTGCACGCTACGTTCATAATAAATCAGTGATATCATTCCCAATTTACTTGATTTACTGTATCTTTGAATAGTTATGTTCATGGATATGGCGTATGTATACAGGAGGGATACGCCATATTGGGAATTAGGCAAACACATTTTCTTGTGAAGTTAGGCGCTAATACGCCGTATCTCTTTTGTTGGATACGGCGTATTGGTCAAAAATCAGCAATCTTCAAATATCTTCGTTTTAGCTCCAATTTATGCGCCTTTTAGCTTGTCTTCACAAAACACTCCTGAATTACTGCATTTATCAACTTAAAAGCAATTAAGTACTAAATTATGCAATAATTATATAAAAGTTAGCAAAATAGATAGGATAATTAATATAATAAAGTGACGTTATTTGATGTCATCAATAAGGTTAGGTATTAGTTCTCATGATCCAGCCAAAACCAGAAGGATCTACCCAGGGACAATCTACTAGTTAGTGTAGAAGTCCTTAGGTATGACTTAAAAAGGAGTAAAAGTGAGAACAAGGGAATAGTGTCGACTGAGATGGAGCTATTATTGGAACAACCCCAACAAGGTACTAGTCATGAAGTCTCGATAAGCACTGAAGGGGTTAAAGAATGAAAAAAATGTAAGGATAAAGGGTGTAAAGAAAGAAGCCCTCCATACACTTAGGCAGAAACTGGGTCAATACATCTGCTGTCAGAATCACAATGATGATTGCTGACATTGAATAAATCCGTCATGGACCCAGTGATGCAATGCACAACCCTCCCTAGCCACTCAGAATCTCTTAAAATATTTCTATTTCATTTCTCATAGAGACTAAACACGTTATCTATTAACTTTCTTACTCCGAGTTAGTAGATATTGAAAAGGTGGCAGTCCGCTCCAGCCTCCGATCGCTAAAACTAAAACGTACAATTGAGTCTAGAGCCAAAAGATCATCAATCAATCTCATTAGGACACTATTCCATGTTTACTTGTCTTTCACACAATGTGAAAACAAGAATTATCATAAGAGTCCTACGCATTATCCTTGTGGTTTTGCCAGAACATCCGAGTGATACCTTGTTAGATCCCAAATGGATCAAACTTGGGAAAACTGAAAATAAACGATGGTGTGATTCTATATGAATCAAACTTGTTCCAGTATACGAATTGACGGTTGCTGATTTTGACAAATGCTTAAAACTCTTGATGTGTTGCAAAAACATATTTTCAAGTGACACGTCGATTGATTTTTAAATCACTTTTCTCTTTATTGCTAACTTTTTTATTACAGGTTCATATAAAGATGGAGATGGAGATGGAGATACCCTGTTCCAGCATAGTCAAGTTCATAACCGCATGCTCATACTCGACCAACATTTATGTCAAAATCCTGAAAGCTCAAGTAAAGGTTTCAATGCTTCCACTAACTCTGATATCAACTTCTTCCTCAGCATATCAAAGTAATGAAATTATGATGTAATAAAGAAGTAGTACGTACATAATATCAAGCTTTTAAGATTGCAACAAGTATGAGCATTTCGTCCCGTAAGATACAAGACCACAAGACGATGAAAGATCACAAGATGATGATCAGAGATTAGATTTGGCTGATGATCTTAAGAAATCTCTAGATCACATATCAAGTACAAATACAAGCCACAAGACAAAGATCACTACATCAAAGTACAAGATATCGCATGAAGAATCAAAGACTACTAGCTGAACACAAGATCAATTAAAAGATTGCTAAGCTTAAGTTAGTATTTTATGGGATGACCTCCCTTAGGGGGAGATTGTTAGATATTAGAAAAAGACTTGATCTCCCCATGTATTTTACCATCTATTATAGCTCGTAGTTTAACGTTTAATGTATAATGTTCGGTTATAAGTCGGGTTATAAAGCCCAACGTGTAAGCCCATACCATGGCCTAAAGGCTGATTTTGTAAGACATATATAAGCCTCTTCCATCTTATGGAAGAGGTGGGTTAGTCATTTTATATACACACGCTTTCTCTCTTTAGAGGAGTGTGCATTTTCTTTGTTTCTCTCTCTAGCATTCTACTAATCCACTAACCATTCGATTGTGTGATGATATCCAATATCCTACACATTCACCTAACAATACCACATCCTCGCTTAAAATAAATATGTACATGAAGTTGATTATACCTGATCTAAGCACCTCAAAATAGACTGTGAGCTACCGCATCTTCCATTGCGACATGTAAGCCCTCCATAGCTATGATTAATAAGAACGGGGATAGTGGATCCCCTTTTGTCTCAAACCTCAACCCATTGTGAACTCTTTGGTTGGACTTCCATTAACAATTATAGACGCCCAAGATGAGAGGAGACGAGCCTTAATCCACCCTATCTATTTAGTAGGAAACCGCATGAACATCATAATTTATAATAAATAATCCCAACTTATAAAGTCATAAGCTTTTTCTGTTTATTGTTATTAGGGCATCCTCAATGCATCAAACTGTCTCAAGTTTAATATATCACCATGTCATTGCCAGATCAACAACTCATATACTTTCAATTAGCACCCACAATGCATTGAATGTTACATTGTTTAATGGCTTTACATATCACCATTTTTAAAAATATTTAATAACTTAGAAAAGTACAAAAAATTAGCATCATAGTAAATAATATAACAAAATGACATCTTTTGGTATTCTTTTATAGTAGTGAGGCTCACCAAAGACAATTTGTCATGTACTTTACTCGTTCAAAACTGAACAATCGACCATTAAATATACAACCTACGTGGATTTCTGCAATGGAGACTTAAATAATTAAACCAACCAGATTAACATTTTTTCTGACATTAAACACAGCATTGCGGATGGCCTTAGTGATTTTGGCATATATTCATTACAAAGTTCATTACTTAATCCTAGGGGTGTTAACGAGTCGAGCTTTTAACGAGCTATTCGAGATCGAGCTCGTTTTACTTGAGCTCGAGCTTAATACTCACGAGCTCAAGTCGATCTCGAACAAATATTAGTGCTCGATTAGTTTGACGAGCCGAGCTTTGAAAATTGATATTTGGCTCGGCTCGTTTGAAAACTCGTTTAATTATCACGAGCCGAACGAGCTAGTCAAGCTTAACGAGCCGAACGAGCTATTCAAGCTTAACAAGCCAAATACTTAATCCATATAAGTTAAGCTTATTTAATTTTAAAATTATAAATATATGTTTTAATAGAA
>BQNB010127185.1:0-19481 GCA_026074375.1 Tanacetum coccineum
ATGGGCCTTTCTTTTGGGCTTTTGCAGGCTTTTTGCATAACATCCCATTTACATCATTAAACATTAATTAATTAATTAATTAATGAGCTATAAAATGCTAGTTTTCTTCAATACCGAGCTTCTCTTGTTAGACTGTGAAATTAAGTTTCTAACAAACATGAACCGTAGAAACCCTCTTTTTCTTGACATGAATCGAAAGCCACGATCATGTTTATCATCTTATGTTCTTCAAGATCTCTACAACGAGGTCTCGGGTAGGTATTTCTTTGAGTTCTAATCGAAACAAAGATTTGAGTGTGACAAAGTTGTTATTACTCGTCTTTAATTTCGTATATTGAGGAAGGTATAAACCTTACATAGACCAGTGAAGATATTATTTCGTGTGATTGAATCTTTTAAAGGTTTGTAAATAATTGAAACACACGAAAATTTAAATCTGAGATTGTTGTATATAATTATGTTTTGAGTCTTTGATGGTGGAGATGGAGTGGGATATTATGCGATGTGATGATGGGATTAAGAGGTTAGGTTATTGTGGATTTGATTTGTGATTGTTGTAGATGTGGCTGTGACGATGTGTGATGCTGTTTTGGTATGTTTGATTGAGTCTGTCTTCTACATTTCTTCATTTCTTTCCGTGACCTTAGACTCGGTTTTGACTAGTTTTGCTGACTCAGTTGAGTCTTGACCGGGTCAACTAGGTAAATACCGAGTTGACTCGGTTTTGGTTGTGGTTTAGCAAAACGCAGCCAAGCAAAACGCAACAAGGTCTTGGGGGGGCAAAACGCAACCCGTCACAAAACGCAACAAGGACAAAACGCAAGTTTTCAAAATTTTTGGCAGCGTAACGTTTAGATGTGTAACGTAAAGGTCTTCAACTTGGGATAAAATGCAACACCAAAACGCAGTCCGAGACAAAACGCAATCCTTTGTTGTAGGCAAAACGCAGGTCACTTTCTGTTTTTGTCTTTTTGTCAAAACGCAACCAAGAAACCCAATAAGCATAAACCTATATCTGTTTCTTGTCTTTTAAGCACAAAAAAAGTAACAGATTTGAACCAGAAATGAATCAGAGATTAATAACAACATATATATAACCTGTTCATTACTTTTTTCATAAGAGAAAAAAACGATGAACAGTAACACCATGAATGAACAGTAACATGAACAGTAATGAAACAACAACCACATGATACAATACACACCTGCAGCTCTGATGCCACTTGTTAACCATAAGATTTCACTAACAAGAGACATGATCTGGAGGTCGGGGAGGATAGAAATAATAAGTTGCCATTTTATTATTTAGTGAGAGAAAGGGAAGATGTGTGTTTTCAAGAGAGAGAGACACACACACCTTATTACAAGTAAAATGAATCCTCTACCCCTCCATGGAAGTATGGAGGGGATATATATAGGCCGGGACACGATCTACTTACTACACTTGACATTTCTAGTCCATGTGTGTCCGGCTAATGAAAACTAATGTAATTCCGTATTAGCCGACATATTTTAAGGCTAACAATGGTAGTATTTATTTCGCAAAAGAACGGGGAAGAAAAGTTGAGTCAATACCCCCATATGTTTATCAAATGATCTTCATGTTATTTTGATCCACCTCAATATGGGTCATTAAATAGATTGTAAATATCGAGCATGTAAAAGCTCAAGTGTAGGGGTATGTATTATAAACCCCATGTGATGTATTATGTTATTAAAAAAAATGAGAAAAGAAAAAGAAAGAGATTGATGTAGAGTTGTGTAGAGTTTGTAGATCTTCGTCCGAGTTTTGGCTTAGCAACCAAACCAAAGTATATTCGTATAAATAATTAGCTAACCCTTCCACTCCAAATTCACCCAAAGTCACCTAAATGTATCTCATCCATTTCCGTTTCCACTATATGTTATCTTACACCTACACCCTACAACCATTTAAAAAGACCTCTTGATAGTAATGAATAATACTTACGCCTAGTGGTGGAGGTTTGATCCTTACCAAGCCTATGGTAATTTATATGCTATGACAGGTAATGAGTGTAGATTTTCCATTTCCCCCATATGTTATAATTTATTACACAACCGAGTGAAAAAGAGAATCCCCAAACACTTATATGAGGTGCTAGTATATATTTTCCAAGCTTTTAATTACGAGGTCTAGAAGGTTGTGTTATAAAATACATTTAAAGAGTAAGTAAAATGACCCTCATATTGTTATTTTCTAGGTAGAAAAGCCTATTTGCTTGAGGACAAGCAAATCCCAAGTGTAGGGGTATTTGATGAGGTGTCATTTTATACACTTTTTCGAGGTCGTTTAGCCCCCTAATTTATGCATTTATGCCCAAAATAGGTACTTAATCGTTCCTTTTTAGGTATTTCACATTTGGAAGGCATTTGGAAGAAATACACGTGACTTGGGCTTATTTGGAGAAGAAACAGACAATACTACGGACCTACACCAACATCTATCAAGATAATGTTCTCAGCAGCTGGAGACGACGTCACAGATTTAACGTGACGCCGTCCCAACGAAGACCAAGACGGTGTCACAAGATCTCACGACGGCGTCAGAGCATACGACCCATCCCATTATTTAGAATATTCTCTTTCATAACGGCGTCACGACTAAAACGTGACACCGTCACAGCGATTTTCCTATATATACAAACCCGAATTTAGGGTTTTGAGTGTGTAACTTTAGAATAAAAAGAGGGTACGAACCCTAGTTCGTTTAGTAGCTGTTAGGGATAATTTTAAGGCCTAAAAACCCTATTGTACTTCCTCCAACTCATGTTTTAATAAAGTAAGGTTTATTTAATCATTCAATATGTTTATGTGTTGTTTGATTCTACGTTCTTGCTTTATCTTTAACATGCTTGACTAAAACCTCCTATTGTGTTTATTTATGATTGTTTGAAACCTAGAATGTAGATCTTAGTGGTGTTACGTCTTGTGATGGATATGCATGTTAGGTCTTAGAAAACCAGCTTTTGTCTGTATCGCTGTTGATATGTCTAGGAAAACATGATTGAATATACTCTTAGGGGCCTTGTAATAGTCTTCATACTACCTTACTTGTGCGTTGCCTTAACGGAATATTAAATAGACGGCGGGTTCATGTAATTCGTTCATGACTTAGGAAATAATTACATAGATCATCACAAGTGTGACAAAGCAACAACACTAGGAGAAGCAATATAGGGAGTAATACATGATTAAATAAACACAATCTTTTATTATATTCTTATCACCAGTAGCTTAGATTTATATTTAGTTTAATAGCTAAAACCAAACCAATCTCCCGATATATGATTTATCTGCTTTCCTATAAACACAAAAATACAAAAATAATCTTCTCTCAACCCTTAGAATTCTGTTAGACCGTGATCAAGCCTTCCTAACCTATTCCCCGAGTGAACGATAACAACCCCCCTAGTCTTGCCTTTACTACTACTACTACAACGATTAGGTGCTCTGCTTAGGGAGTTGTAAAACTTCGTGTAGAAGTCTAACGACGACCGCATCAAGTGCGTAGAAAACTCTTAGGATTTTAGTTACTAGTTAGTTGGCACTTTTACCAAATGGCATAATAGGTCCCTCATGTCTAGTTTCCTCATAAATGTGACACACAATACTTTCTAAACGACATTATACATAATTTGACCATTAGTTGATTATCGGGTTTGAGTCACCAATCACATTACGCATTCAAACTTATAGTCAAATTATCTAATGGCATTCCCATAATAAAACGCTTAAAACCTAGTTTTGGAGTGTTACAAATCTACCCCCTTATTTAGATTCGTCTTTGAAACCATTCTCGTCTAATACTAACCAAAACTTGGTCGCATTTAACCCCCATTCCTTCTTGGCTCTTTTATAAATATACTCAACTAGTTGTGTTAGGTCTTGAATTTAGGATCAATAAGCAATAGAGTGTATGTTTAGGTGTAGTGTGTGTTTATTCTAAAGAGAGAAAGATAGAAAGTAGAGAGAGAAAGAGGGAGGATGAGGATTAGAGAAAAGATTAGAATGAGATTAGAAGACACACCTCACAAATGAGGTGGTGGTGGGGTATTTATACCCATTTTACAAGGAAGAGCAAGGAGCTCTTGTTTCTTAGCTTTTAGCTATTTGTTGGGTCTCGTGACTTTATTTAAGTCACGAGCCTATCACCTAACCTATTACACAATATTATTTCTCTATTTATTATAATACTTTTATCTCAATAAGATCGTCACTTTTATCATTCCTAACAAGTTGCAACAACCTATATGGTTTTGCAACTCTAGCCATACCATAACATAATCAATTACTCTTGACCCGTTCTACTTCTCATTTATTTCTATCACATCTACATTCCTTCTAATAACAAACGTCATTTAAGTGACATTTCACCATTGTCAAGCTATCATTTTATTAACTTTTTCACCTTAACAATGCATTCCCACTTATTTCTCTTCTAAAATTTTCCACAAGGACTACACGTCACTTGGAAAATTTACTATTTTGACTTTATATAAGTCAAACTCCATCACTATTTCCACATCAATCACAAATATTCTAATATGACTCAAAGTCATTACCGGTCAATCTCGCATTCTACAAAATTATTAATATGCATTGTATAGAATTTTCTTAATTCTCATCAATTCACTTATCTTAAAAACCAGTAATTCTCTTCTAATTTCTAACGAGTACCATCTAAATGGCACTAACAAAGTCAATTATATACATTACTTAAGTAACTTCTTTTTAAATTTCAGGAATTTCCTACCCAATTAACTTCTCAACTTAATGTGTGAACTTCATTCTAGGCATCTAACTTAAGGTTTAACACACAACCTTAACGCCATAAAAACTTTCCATTCACGTCTACTCTCATTTCTTACGACGTCTAACTCTTTTTAGTTCTCATTTTCTATTTCTTCACCTGTACTCATGCCATGCCTGATACACATAAGCCCACTCATTTACAACTCATTATTTACATAAAGAGGCGTCCCAATCTATGTAAGTAAAGAATTTATAAATTCATGGTTCGATGATTTAAAATTTCTTTATTTAAATGAAGAGGCATCCCAATCAATTTAAATAAGGAAATTATAAATCATCTTACTTAAGTATTCCCGACACAACACTCATACCCGTCACCACTTCTATCCTTTCTTTCATTGATCTCATGTCAATGACTTTATATTTTTAATTTTATCTTTTCTAGCCTTGGATCCAAACTCATTCCTTACCCCAAAGGAAACTTGGCTCTCTCTTCGTAGGGGTGGCCGAAACTTGGCTCTCTCCCCATAAGGACGACTAAAACTTGGCTCTCTCCCCGTAGGGACGACCACAACTTGGCTCTCTCCCCGTTAGGACGACCACAACTTGGCTCTCTCCCTGTAAGGACGACTACAACCCATACCTTTACGGTATTTCCAACCTCACATTGGTTTTCACACATCCGACCCTTAAGGGTGGACCTTAACCATGCCAAGGATGTAGGCAATACATGTCGGTGAAGGCATACTTGAACCATGCCATTAATGGCATACTAGCGTATCTCGAAATATTCGAGAAGTGGAGCATTGGACCCAAGCTAGATTATCTTAACATTCTTTACTCACTTCTCATTTACGTACTTTTCTAATCAAGTACATCTCAATTACAAATTCTTTATTGCCTTACGCAATTCCATAACATTTTCATTTTCTACATTTATTGCCTTACGCAATTTCATCACATTTTCATTTTCTATATTTATTGCCTTACGCAATTTCATGACATCTTCATTTTTCACATTTTATTGCCTTACGCAATTTCATCACATTTTTATTTTCTTGGACAAGATCTATATGATACGTGTCAATTTCATGTTTTACATATTTCATATGCATTCTCACAATGCACTTATCATTTTTCATCTCAACCCCAAGTTGACCACTTATCTAATTTTATGCCGCAATATCATTTTAGTCCACTCGACCCTTTCACATATAAACCTTACATAGGTTTATTCTATAACATACTCAATAACCTCATTTTACTCATCATATACGTCCTCATATATCTACATGATTTTAGTCATGTTTTACAATTCATCTAGCGCATTTTTGTACCTTTAAAGGATTTTAGCGTAATGCTTTTCCAATACATTCATCCGTATTTTGCTATCGCGACTTACTCACCATGATTCTATATAACATGACTCATCATCATTTTAATATTTTTCACATTCAATTTCAAGGGCACTCTTCTTAATATTTATATGTCCAAGTTTAACATTAGACATATATTACGATTAGACCATACATTGGTCATACATTGCAATCTAATCCCATTCGCTTAACTCAATATCTAACACTTCATGTTATGATAATTTCTATTCACACCTTATTATCCTTCTCAAACATTATAGCTATCACGATATCTATAAATCATGATCGAAATACCTCAACTGTTTATATTAGTAATGCATATAAGCATCTACTTTCAATTCAATATAATTTTAGCTTCAGCAACTTTTACATAATTCGAGCATTTATTCATTTACTTTCCCCTATTCAAATATTTTCATTACGACTTATCTAAAATGCAATCCTATGCACTTTACTTAGCTCAAGCACTTCATAAACTCATGCCATCATACGCACCATGCATCACTTAGATATATAAATAACCTACCATAGACATTACATCACATAATCATATATATCTGCAATTAACACTACTCCAATAAGTGTTTTACAATCTTAGTCGCAATCAAAGATCATTTAGTCTACGGCAAAATACATATATCACATTTCATAATCATTCTATGTCTAAGCATCATCATAATCAAAGCCGCAAGTACTAACTACCTTATAACTAAGGCATTCACATTCAACACTACTTACACTTACGGCATACGCATCTACGAGTGGTCTAAGTTTAGGTAACCTATCATGGAAACCTACTTCACTTAGACTGAAGCTCTGATACCAAGTTGAAACGCCCCTTTCCTAACTCTAAACTTGACTAAAAATTAAAACTTTGCTCAAACGCATGTCCCAGAAATGACCTTCTGTCATTTTTTTTATAAACTGACCAAAATCAATTACCATTCGTTTCTTGAAAGTATTTTTAGATGAAAGTAGACTCGAATACCTTTAAAACGGCGGGTGACACGCCTTCTAACTTCTTACGGTTCATTTTATACGCTATTTACAAAAAAGAAAAAAACTGAAAAAAACTTTGTGATGCACTTAGCCGATGTCCGAGGTTCCCGGCCGCCGGCTAAAGCCCTTATGAGGCCTTTAGTCGCTGGCCAAAGCCCTCAGGCCTGCACTACTTTACCCAACTTTCCTTTTTACCCAAAACTCGACTTTCGAAACTCAAACCAACATAAGAACTTCCAAAATTCAATTAAACATCATATTACACTATTTTCATAACATTTGGGGTCTCAAAACCCACGGAAAATATCTTTACAAAGTGACGGGTGTTTTGCCAAACACCCCTTTTTGACCCATTTCACCAAAATACTTGTACTAAATACATGGCTTCCATTTCTAAGACAAGACTTGGACACTTCCAAACCATATATAGAAATCATTTTATAAATTGTTTTACGACTCTTGGAGGTTTAACCTTATCTTGAGCTCGGCGTCTAGTACTAAGCTCATAAGCATACTTCAATACTTCCAACTTCTAGTATCCAATTCTTAAACCTTAACCAAGGTCTAACCTTCATTACATGAACACCTACAAAACAGTTAAACCACTAACCCGTAAGCGAAATGCTTAGTAAGTAAATAGGTAATAACATGATATTGTACATCAATAATCATATAAGCATCGTTCTCAACCATCATTAGTCCATAATACTAATTCTCATCGACAATAGCACATTACACTTAAAACACATTCCATTCAATCATACTAAATCATTACATACCTATTATGGGTCAAAATAGACTTAACCACAACCTTGGCTAGTTTTGCCAAACTAGCATCTAATATATTCTTAGTCCAAACATACTAAACCAAGGCTTCCTAAACCTTCATTAACATCATCCACATAACACATATATGATAAAATCAATATAACCTCACATTATAACCAATTTACTTACTTTAGCTCCAAGCTAAGTTTACCAATAACATCACCACCATCATCTTTTTTGCTTGCTCCCTAATCAAAATCATCAACACATATAAAAACACCTCATAATTCACATAATAATCAAAGGTGTCTAGACCCATCCATAATCATAACCAAAACCTTTCTTTATTATTATATGATCATTTATGATCATAACCCCAAAATCACTAATTTGCTCTTAATTAGTTAAATAACCTTAACCCATGTTCATAAACAATTCAAAACTTAGTTTAGAATAACAATTACCTAAAACCCCTAATTTTGGGTACATAAACACTAACCCATAATTCATTAATTAACTCAAGACTAGGGTTACTTACTTGTGTAGGATCATTACTAGGGCTTAATTCATTAATTGGGACCTTAATCTCTCCTTAATTGAGCATCTAAAATTTGGTCTTCCTCTTTCCCTCTCTAAAACACATAACCCACATACATCCTCATGAACAAATAAGGAGTGTGTAGAAAACTCCAGGGATTTTAGTTACTAGTTAGTTGGCACTTTTTCCAAATGACACAATAGGTCCCTCAAGTCTAGTTTCCTCATAAATGTGACACACAATACTTTCTAAACCGCATTATATATAATTTAACCATTAGTTGACTATCAGCTTTAACTTACCAATCACATTACGCATTCAAACTTAATACTCCCTCTATCCTAATTTATTTGTCTAGTTTTAACTTTTTGAGTCTTTCTTTGTCAACTTTGACCTTAAATATTTTTGTTTCTGCTATAGAATACTTGATAAAAATTATACCAATAAAAATATATTTAAAACATAATCCATTTATATATTTTGCATCAAATATTAAATAACACAAAAAACATATTTAAAGTCAAAGTTGACAAATAAAAAGAATCTGAAAGTCAAAACTGGACAAATAAATTAGGACAGAAGGAGTAAGTCATAGTCAAACTATCTAATGGCATTTCTGTAATAAAACGCTTAAAACCCAATTTTGGGGTGTTACAACTAAACTCTAATTCACTCACCCCCTAAATTTTAACCTTAAATTAAACATGGCGAATGATAAAGGTAATGTTCTTATCTGCTTATTCGTTTGCTTATCTGCTTGTTGGTTTACTTATCTGCTTATGCGTTTGCTTATATGCTTATGTGTTTGCTTATCTGCTTATTCGTTTGCTTATCTGCTTAAATATATAGGAGTTAATGGAGTTTGCTTATTTGTGTCCAATGTGCTTATCTAATTAAACGCATTGTGACATCCGTCAATTTTGAGGTCAGTAACAGAAGGCAAACGTATGATAATTGACTCTCTTAATTATTTATGGAGTCACCTTTTGTGTGGTCACATTACTCTTAGCATTTACGCTTGTTTTTGTGCAACTCGTGTTAAAATCAATATTTATGTTAGATCCCACTTCAATAGATCGAATTTCTTATGCTTGTTTAAGGTTTAGTTATATTAGATAAATCTAACACAACTATAAAATCTTTGTTTGAATGTATTAAAGATTATGCGGAATCTAATCTTTAATATTAAGAAGAATTATCAAAGAAAAAGTAGAACAAAGAACATACAATTCAACAAATAAGCTCCAATATTATAATAATACAAATACTCTCAAAGTATTAGGGTTACAAAGACGTTGAAGCTAAGAAAAAGATTGATTTTTGGTTTTGGTACGTCTATCTCTATGCCCTAGGACCTCCTTTTATACACCAAGGAGTCCTAATCGGCTTACAATACTTTCCTAAGTATATAAAATATTTTCTATAAAAAACTAATACATATCAAGTAAGCAGTACTAACAAAAATTACTAACTTACACTAGCAATACTAACTTAACACTAGCAGTACTAACTTAATACTAGTAGTACTAACTACTTAGAATATTTTCTTGAGTAGTAGTAACTCTTTAGCAGCATTAACTTTAATCAATCTTTGTACTAGCAGTAGTAACTTTCACTAGCAGCATTAACTTTTATACCAGCAGTAGTAACTACTTAGTATATTTTTTTTGAAGTTCATGAGCAGCACTAACTTCATCAGAGCAGTATTAACATAAACTTGAGCAGCAGTAATTCTAACAGCATCAAGAAGACTTTTAATCCCAACAATCCTCCCCTAAACTTGATATTCTTCTTCAAAATCATCAAGTTTCTTCATTTAAAGCTTCATTAACACCAGGAGGATGCTTCTAAATACTTCTTTACTTCTTAAGCTATTTTACGATAAATTTAAGAAGCTGATAAGCCATTTTACTTTCATAATCAATTTGAAGCTTCTTTTCCAACATCATTGAAAGTGTAGATGGTATAAGAGGATACTTATTCTCTACCAACATATGAATATGCACATGTTGCATCCTCAATGAATGTACTCCACAGGAGTCATACAACTTCCAATTCAATACTTTGTAATCTTGTTGGTTTATCTATACTGTATCTTCAATATGAGGTTCAAACATTGTTTTCAAATCTCCCAATAATAACAAATCTAAGTCTTCTACTGGTCTTGTTGACTTATATTTAGCTTTTACCAACTTGTACAAATCTTCTAAATCTTCCCTGCTAAAACTTCTAAGCATATGACTAAAGGTGATGTACATTTGAGACTTTCCATCAACTCTTATTATTTGATAATAGCTTTTTCTTTCTTCTTTATGAATCTTCTAACCAACAATACTTGGAGACTTAACAGCTAAAGGTATAGCATCAATTGCTACCTCTTCTTCATCTGGAATGATTTCTAAACACTATTTAAGCTCTGCTATTTCTTTGTCTTCTTTTACCTTTTGCTTCTTTGCATTCTCTTGCATCAGCTCTTCTCCTGCTCTCTTTTTTCATGATCAATTTACACAACTGATAAGCCATTTCACTTTCATAATCAATTTGAAGCTTCTTTTCCAACATCATTGTAAGTGTAGATGGTATAAAGGGATACTTCTTCTCTACCAACATATGAATGTACACATGTTGCGTCCTCAAAGAATGTACTCCACAGGGGTCATATAGCTTCCAATCTAACACATTGTACTTCTTCTCTACCAGCAAAATGCTTTCTTTTTTTCTCTAAGAGTTGTTGAAATAATGTATCCTTTTCTGCATCAGACAACTCTTCTTGTTCTTGTGCTTGCAATCTTTCAGCCAACTGATAATCAACATCAATCTTTGCTTGAATATCATCCCACTCTTCAATCAAAGAAATATTGGCTTCTTTTTCTTTTTCAGCTTCCTCTCTTGCAGGTCTTTCTTCTTCATCAAGTTCAGCTTGTAAATTTAAAGCAGCTTCTTTATCAAGCATGATTTGAACTTTCTTCTTCATAGGCTTCACAGGTTCTTCTATCATTATTCCTTTACCCTTGTCCTGTGATTGTTGTGAAGAAATTGTTGTTGTTGTTGTTATTGTAGATGGATCTTGAAAAACAATCCCTTTCACCTTGGGTTTTGAAGTTTTTAATGCTTCAAGTGCTTGAGCCAAAGTAATTTCTTTAGTAGTTATTGTAATAGTTGTTGCAGCAGTACTAACTTGAGTAGCATCAACTACTTCTTCAACAACATTTTCATTTTGCGCTGCAACAAACACTTCCTCACCATTTAAAGCATTCACATCAAACATCTCATTATCAGCATCATCTTGAACATTAACCAGGGTAATGTCTTAATCTGCATCAATATCATTAATCCTCCCCTATTTGGATGCATCCTCACCCAAATCTTCTTCGTCACTAGAGGATTCTACCCTAGCTGTCAAACCAACTTTGTATAATCTCTTTAGCTTATGAGTTCTTGACCTATCTTTCTTTTCAAGCTTCTAGACCCTCCTTTTTAAGCTAGCAATCTCATTATGTTGAGTGGTCTTTGTCTGCTCCAAATCAAGAACCCTGTTTTGTAAATTGGTACATAATGCCATCAATTCTTTAAGTTTATGTCTATCCTCATCACTTCGAAGTGTGTTACCTCTTGCGAGCAGTTAATCATTGGAATGTTTAGATACGTTCTCAATTCGTATTAAGCAATTAGTATCCCCCCATGGTTTCTTGGCACCTGGGACCACCACCTGAAGTAGTTCCTAGGGAACTAATTCATTAGGTGTTGCCTTGGATTGGGTCTTAGTTATGTTACCACTGTCCTGCTCTGCTTCTAAGCTAGAAGCAGCTACGTAAATAACAACACACCCAACCAACAGGAGAAGTGGGCGCCTCCAACATGTTACCCAATCACCCAACTCCTTATGGACAGCCTTATCTGCAACATTGTTACTAGGATCACTAGACTGAGGTACCTGAGTGTCCTTTCTTTTACGCTTCCTAGGTTTTTGTGTCTTTTGAGGTTGATTTGATGATTGAATAATAATGGTGGGTGTGTGATGGGGATTAGTGGGCATTGCTGAACCTTCACCCAATTCAGATTAGTTTTGTACCACCATTGTTGGAAACAAAGGTGTTACTTTACCAAAAAAACATTTTCCTACCCTTCTCATATTTCCAAATATCTTTTTAGTGTGAGAGGGTTCAATGTAAATTCTCTTGTGAGTTGGCAGCCCATCAAGTTGTTTATCCAAAAACACTTGTACAAACCTTGGATACATCAAAAATTTCCTAGACAATTTATCCAAGTTTCTAATTATACCTTCAAAAATGAACTTTGAAAAGTTGAATTTCTGATTTGTAGCTAAGCAGATAATGGCAGATGCCATAGTGCTACTAAATTCATTCCATGCAGTAGTCTTTGGACTTAGACATTGTAGAATAGTATGAATCAGAAATTTCCATTGTGGAGAGAAGAATGGCTTATAAAAAGTGAGCTTTTGTGAAATATTCTCATACCCCATCCTTGTAAGTTCTTCAAAAATGGTAGAATTTGATAGACAATCAACACCTTTTGCATCTTCTAGTTAAAGATCTCTCCTAACAGTTGATTCAGTGATGGTTATCTTCTTGCTATCTACTAGGGCATGTAACTGAACTTCCACATTGATAGTTTTGGCCACGACAGTCAACTAGAATAATTTAATACATGTGGGATTGATGGTTAGTGCATACTTTATAAGGTGTGCATTCAGAATATCCACAATTTGTTCAAACCCATCACTTTCTACAGGTTTAGACAAAAATGCGACCATGTTATGAGTATCTGCAAACTTTAGATTCGCCATTTGTGTTGGGTTTTGAGAATGGATGATAAAATTGAGTTAGGGTTTATGATTAAAGAGTTTACGAAAGTATGAAATCGATTAAATGACTGATTGAAACCCTTAATCGAAGTATTTATGAAAATACCCTCAACAGTTGTAACTTTAACCCAACAGTAGTAACTCAACAGTAGTAAGTGTATGCCTAGCAGCATTAACTTAGAACCAGTAGTAGTAAGTTATGCCTAGCAGTATTAACTTTGAGTCACCAGTATTTACTCCAATTCCATTCTAAACAGCTTTTCCATCATCAATCTAACACTTTTATTTGCTTTTCCTGCAAAATGTTAGTCCAAAAACCAAGAAAACACAAGCCATAGCAATTTTTACAATTATCATAGTATTAATTATACCTAGCATTATTAAGTATAACTAACAGTAGTAACTTAGCAGTATTAAGTATAACCAGCAATACTAATTATACTTAACAGCAAAAACTTGGCATCTAAGCCGATAAGCTACAGATCGAATCGTCAAGAATCTCAAATGGCCCTACATACATTGGTGCCAACTTACCCTTTTCCCCAAAGCGAATTACACCCTTTTCAGGCGAACACTTTAACGTAACCCACCTCACTACTTCAAACGCTAAACGTTTGCGTCTAATTATCAGCAAGACGCTTTTGATGACCGCTTGCCGCATGAGCTTCTCTTTACAATACCACTTTATCATCGTCTCTGAACCACGTAGAATTCATGTCCAATCAACTACTTTTCACCAATCTCAATCCCATAAAACAGGCACCTCCACTTCCTTCCATACTAATGCTTCAAACGAGCACATCTTATGCAACACAAAGAGACTATTTTAATTATAGTAAAACTCAGCTAACGGTAGAATGAAACATCCCAGCTACCAACCGAAATCAATTACACATGCTCTAGCATATCCTCTAGAGTCTGAATCGACGCTCACATTTGACCATAACCCGTTTGGGGATGATAAGCGTACTCATAATCCAACCGCGTCCCTAAAGCCTTTTGTACAGTCTGCCAGCATCGCGAAGTAAACCGTCCATCCCTATCTGAAATAATCGACATAGGAACTCCATGTCGAGCGACTATTTCGTCAATGTAAATCCATGCTAATCTTTCCGTACTATAGTCTTCTCTTATAGCTAGAAAAAAGCCGACTTAGTCAGTCTATCGACTATGACCCAAATTGTGTCATGCCCCATTCTTTCCAAGGCAGCTTAGTGATAAAATCCTATAGTGATCTTACCCACTTATCCATCTGGTATTTCAGGTTGTTTTGTAATAAAGCCCTGAAGAGACTTTTGGTGCTCTGACCTTACTTTGAACATGTTAAACACTTACTAACATAGGTACAATGTCTCTCGTCATTCGGCCACCAATACATATCATCGTAGATCATAATACATCTTACCGCTCCAGAATGTACATAATACTAACCTTATGGGCTGTCGTCATGATTGTAATCCGTACATCACCTACCAAAGGATACCCAATAATACGATCCAAAAAGTATAGACTTCCAACATCTCATCTTTTCCATTATTTTGCTCCAACCTATTTAATCGCTCGCTAGGCAAATTCTCTTGCTCAAACGCTTCCTTTTGAGCCGCCAAAATCAACACCTTCATTCCAGATTGAATCGTCATTGCCATAGCGCGAACACGTCTAGGCTTCACATGTTCTTTCCTACTTAAGGCATTCGCCACCACATCCGCCTTACTAGGATGGTAGCGAATCTTACACTCATAGTCACTAAACAGCTCAATCCATCTCCTTTGATGCATATTCAAATCCTTCTAATTAAATATGTGCTGAAGACTCTTATGATCCGTGTATATAACACTCTTCGTGCCATAAAGATAATGTCTCTAGGTCTTAAGCTCAAACACAACCGCTCCTAACTCCAAGTCATGTGTAGTGTAATTATTCTCATAAATATTTAATTGTCTAGATGCATAGGCAATTACCTTGTCTCTTTGCATCAACATACATCCCAATCCTTGATTAGACGCATCACAGTAAACTATGAAATCTTCCACTCTATCGGGTAGAGACAAAACTGGCGCATCGCATAAATTATTCTTCAAGGTCTAAAATGTCGCTTCTTGCTCTTCGCCTCACTCATACTTTTGGTTTTTCTGAGTTAACGAGGTGAAAGGTTTGGCAATCTTGGAGAAATTCGCGATAAAACGTCGATAATAACCAGCCAGCCCTAGAAATGATCTAACTTCAGATGGTGTAGTAGGGGCCTTCCAGTTCTTCACTGCTTCGATATTACTCGGGTCAACATGAATACTACTTTGATTCACCATGTGACCAAGAAAATGCACCTCTTGTAGCCAAAATTTCAGCACTAGCAGAATTTTGCCGTACAACTTTCTCTCCTTTGTCAACAACTGCCAACTTAATCTTATATGAACCTTGTGATCCTAACATCCTCTCGTCTTGAATATATCAAGATGCATCGATGAATATGATAACAAACTTATCCTAAATATGGTTTACAAACTCGGTTTCAACAAATCCTTAAAAAGAGCCGGCCTATTGTCAATCCGAAAGGCATAAAGGTAAACTCAAAATGGCCATACCTTGTTCGGAATGCCGTCTTCAGAATATCATCTTCATGCACTCTAAGCTGGTGATAACCAGATCGAAGATCTATCTTAGAAAAATAACGCGCACCTTGCAATTGATCGAATAAGTCATCAATCCTCGGAAGAGGGTAACGATTCTTCACGGTTAGCTTGTTCAATTCATGATAGTCGATACACATACGCATAGATCCATCCTTCTTCTTCACGAATAGCACAGGTGCTCCCCATGGAGAATGACTAGGTCGTATGAAACCCTTGTCTTGCAGCTCCTTTAGCTGTTCAGACAATTCTTGCATCTTCGAGGGCGCTAAACGATAGGGAGACTTCGCAACAGGCGTCGCTCCAGGAATTAATTCGATACGAAACTCAACTTGTCGTTGCGGTGGTAATCCTTTCAAGTCATCCGGGAATACCTCGACAAACTCTCAGACCACGGAAATATCACTAATCTTAGGTTCGTCCACTTTTGCATTCTTCAATGCCTTAGTTGATTCTTCGACAACAAAATAAATTAGCCGTACTTCATGAAACTCTCAGTATCTCCCATCCACGTAAGGGGAAGATTTTCTACTAACTTTCTCATGACCATACTATCACGACTTATTGTGAGAACAACCAGTCCATTCCTCCGATCACAAATATCAAAATTCCGTGCCCTAAAGGATCAAATCTATAGGAATAGGGAAGGATATCTAGTTCTATTTACAATCACGATATCTGATTAACTTTTACTTTCTTACCATGAAGCTATCCTCATCACATAACCAGGATTTGCTATACTAGGTTTCATATTAAGTATAGGCGCAAATTTAGTAGAGATAAAACTAAAATCAGCTCCAGAATCAAACAAAACAGTAGCAAAATGATCGTTTAGAGAAAAAGTACCCGTGACAACGCTTGAATCCTTGGCAGCCTCTGCCGCATTCATGCTTGCATTGTACGCTCTTCCTCTAACTTGATTCCCACCACCACGCTCATTACGACGCCATCCCAAAGCTAGCTGATTCCCAGATTGTCTAGATTCTCGGTTAAACTTGGGACAAACATTTTTGAGGTGATTAGGGTCACCACACTTGTAATCCTTACAGACTTAGGTGTAACCATATAGGGAACCAATTTGGATAACTCATGGAATCGATCCGTGTACCCAGCATGATTAGCTCCAATCATCTTGTGATTCCAGAACTCATTTTCTAGTCTTTCCATCTTATTACTCGGGCAAAACTCTTCCCACCATAAATGCCCTTGAAATCATTCCCAAGACTAGCAGTTTGTCGCTTGCTCGTACCTCTTTGCTTTGACTTGTGTATTCCACCTAGTCAAAGCTTTGTTTCACCAATGAACTAGCGACATACCTCACCTTTTGGGTTCTTAGCACATACACCACTATTATCAATTACCGTTTTTAAAATCACTCTCTATCCAAACGCATAAGTAAAAGACTGTACATCCACCCTTACCCACATAACTCCTTTGGTTACAAGACAAAAAAGACTTGTAGGTACACCCATTGTATACCATTTCCACCATTGCTACCCATTGCACCATTACCATTTACCATTGGTTCGCATTACATTGACACTAGCAGTCACTTATTAACATTTCAGTAAGAGGTTTTGGCAGTATGCCTGCGCAAGAAGAATCACAATGTCAGGAGGTTTTCATCCTCACCATAGCACGACGTGAATGCATTTTCGAATTCAAAGAATACATCTACTTAGACGACACCTACAGAATCTATCCATACGTATAACGTACATCATAACACCACAATCACCTTATCTCAACCCATGCAGATCGAACTTGCAAAGTCCACCTTGTGTTGGCGCATGTAATAATTATGTTGGCCACCATAATTTACAGATGCCCCCTTCCACACAGTAACTCACTCCTATGAAAAAACACTTCATGCACATAATCTAACACATTGCACATATTATCAACACACAATAAAGGAATAATTCCTTAAAGCTTTAAGCCTTAATTATTAAAATACTCGAATAAAATTCGAACAAACAAAGCACCACATATAACATCTCGAACAATGGCTTCAAATGCCTACTAAAACAAAACGAATGATGAGGACGAACATGACACAAACAAAAGACGATACTAAACAATGGCTCAAGCTTCACTCCTTTATTGATCTTCCATTTCAAATGGTGTGGGGACAATTACTTGTAGTAGATTCACTATCTGAGTCGGCTTCTTCTTCCTCACTCAGCCATCCATTATGGTTTCCCTCAGACTGAGGTATCCTATGGGGTGCAAACCCATTCTTAGCATACACTTTGCTCATTGTCATGAATCTACAATCCATATAAGTTATAAGGCTTAGGTTTCTTCTCTTCTTCTTCTTCTTCTTCTTCTTCTTCAATGAAATGAGGAAATCGTCCTCCAAAGCGGGTAACAGTACCATCCTTAGCAATTACCTTAGTCACATACTCCTCGACTTCCTTACCAAAAGTCTTAACCATGAAAAATGATTACATGAGGTTACTTCCAAGAGATATCAAGCTCCTATATATTTACAAGTAAACACATAGTAAAAATTTTGTTTTCTCTTCTTCCTTGGCTCTCTCTTGTCTGACGACACACACATACACACACACAAACAAAGCATCCATCAAACATTTTGAGCTTAAAATCCTGTCCTATATTATCTAAATGATGATTTAGATTAAACTAGAACCAAGTGTTAGTGGTTTCTTGCCCTCCTTTTCCCTCCTTTTGCTCATCGAACCCAACAAACCCACACACTCTTGTCATTTGATTTTTCTAACTATCAAATAAGGTTTGGATGACGATAATATAATCATATATGAAAGAAAAGACCACATGCAATTAGATTTAAAGAAGGTTGAGTTTTGATTGAAACATAAATAGTTTTAATCAAGGTTTGAATTAGAAGTTTAGTGGGAAAAATATTAGTGGGAGTTTGGGATTCAAAAGTTAAAGGTTTGGTGTTAGTTGGGGGTTCGTGTCACACCCCGCCAAGGCGGAAACGCAAGGCGTGAATAAGAATGGATATCATCACAACATATGGTGTCTATATAGAGAATACTAAAATGAAAACTAAAGTAAAGCAAAGATACAAAGTGTCATAACAATACCTAAAACCTAACGGTGTCTTTATTAATGAGAAATAGGTCTCGTTAATAAATGACATGTAAAACATAATCCAAACAATTCATGCAAACGTATTTACTCAAACAGAAAGCATAAATAAACACTAAGCATCCTACGGTCTCTTCTAGCCACTTCGCTCTATCTTAGCACCATTAAGCTCACCTGAAAATGATGCTTAAAATGTCAACATAAAGTTGAGCAAGAATCATAGGTTTACGACATACAATAATATCCAAAATAAACTTTCAATTAGCTGCTGCAATTACCAAAACAATTCATGACAAAAATTAACAACAACGGGACAGAACGTGCCCACGATCCACAATCATGTCAACTACATATGTGCTCTACATGGACTCATATTAGCTCACGCAGTCTTACCACCGTCACACCTCGTTTTGCATATTGGGATCCATAATACCAAACATATCATACCGCAACACAACGGGACGGAACGTGCCCACGATCGAATACACATAACTACA